>OVAN01005307.1:0-23771 GCA_900406275.1 Anastatica hierochuntica | reverse complement strand
TTTAACCGACGAACTCCTTTCCCATCTCGTATTTTAACCATTGCTCGATTGCAAAATGATATGAAGACTCGATTTCGGAGGTTCGATTCCGATTCCCAAACTCGATTTCTTTTAGAGCAAAGGAAGAGAGCAAAGCAAAAGAGGATCGAATTAGGATTTTTGCTCTTTCCTTTCTTCTCTCGATTTTTCTAATTAGGGTTAGGGCTCGCTCAATTAGGGATCTCCTCAATTAGATGGATGCTCCAATTGGATGGGGTCGGGTTTTGTGGATTCAGTGGTTGGGTATGTAATTTCTACAAATAGTGCTGGGTCTTTAGACATTTTCTTATATAATCGATTAAAACAAATTGTTAAAGAAAATAAAAAACATAAGAGTGGCAGTTACGATTATTTTTTCTGGGCTCGTGGCATTTAAGACATTGATCCCCTCCCATGGCTGTCCCCCCTCTCCTTTATAACCTAAATCGCATTCATCACTTTAACATACATGTTGATTCATCTCCCACTTGGTATTAGTGCCTCCATTTACGTATCAAGACTACAAAACTCTTCTTGCGATAATTTCTCATATGATATTTAAAGTCCTCCTCTCCCACCTTATAAAGCCAGTAAGGCTACCGCGCCACATCCACTGCTCATATGCTTATCTCTTTCACGCATATGTTTTTCAATAGGAATCTGGAGGTTCCGATCATTGTTCCTCGGTTTTTTGTTTTGCTAAGGAAACACTGATGATTGTAAATTACCTTCTCCAAACACGCCTTCCCAACGTTTGTTAACCGTGTAAGAAATTTGCTTCAGTTTGTGGTAGACTTGACTATGAATTATGGCTTCTCTAATCTGAAAAAGAGTTGCGGTTCTGATAAAACACTTTTGGGTGCCTGAAATACATGATATGATTGATTGATAATGTTAAAGAAAAACACAATCAATCTCTTTCAATTGCAATCAAATGATCAAATGTTCATAAAACGCCAATCATCTTCTCATTGCCATGAACTTGGCAATAGAAACAGCTCAAGAACATTGATGAGGAAGAACAATTTCTCAAAGATAAAATCTAACAGAGACACAGAGAATTAGAGAAGAAGTTACGGAGAAAACAATCCGATATTTCTGGTTGTTTCACAGTGTGACGTCGATTCTTCTTTTATAGCTCTTTTACTTCTTAACCAACTCCACCAATCAACACTATCCATGTGTCCTCTCTGCTACACGTTGTTTTCCTATAACAAATCCTCTCTGTCCGAAGGATCTTGACCTCAAGGTTCAAAGACTGGTGTTGTCCATTGCCTTTCATCTCCTATGTAGAAACAAAATGCTTCTCTAATCCAAGTTAAAAGCTTGTATTTGAAATGACATGACTTGGACATTTTCTTCTTCTTTACTCTCAATTTTTTTGTTGTTGTTGGATTAGGTCTCTTAACCATTTGGCTCGCACAATATATAAGCTTGACATTCACTACGAGCTTAGGACTTGCAATAACTCCACCTGTGACATTGAATGTTCCATCTTCATGACACTTGCAATCTGAAATAACCAAAGCTGAACCCCTTTCCGGAGAGATAAATCCAACATCAACAATATATGATGAAACTTGAGACATGTACGTGGTAGAAGAAGCACAATTCAACAAGACTCCCATCCAATTTTTAATTCTGAACTTGAATTTCCAGTCTTTAAGCTTCTTTTGTTGTCGCTTCCTACTTGTAAAGCTTAAAGACATTTGATCATTAGCTTGGAACCTGGAAAGTAATTTCCGTGAGTTAACACAACCAGCCTGTAAGACAGAAGCTTTAAGCTCATCAAACCTAACATCATTTGGAAAATCAGCTTTACTAATACTACGAGCCATAGTGAGAAAAAGCTGCATCTTTTGTACCATATCTCCTTGCAGCCTCCTCATTTTCCTCTCATTCTGCCGTCTTCCTATGTAATCTTTAGCTCTTGTTGTTTGATTTCCTCAGTAGAAAGAGCTTGTTGAAGTGGATTCCATATCTCCTCAGCAGTGCCATCATGTACTTTACATATCTCTAATCCACTCCACTTAGCAAGTTCAGTTAAGACTCCATCAGATTCCTACCCTAAGATACAAAAAGACAGCCCCGTTAATCCATTTCTAATCAATAAAACTCTCATTCTCCAACGCTGACATGGGATTTTTGTCTCCATTGATTCTTCAAACTGTATTGTTCACTATTTTTTATTGCTCCAAACAAATTCCTACTCTTGAACTCAACGTCAACAATGTACCCATAGATCCAACGTAACAATGTTATACCAAGCTCTTGAAATCCTTGTTAATGACCATAGCCTCCAACATACCAAGCTTTTGCTCCTCTACTGTGTTTGAACTTGAACATCCATGACTTAAGGAATGTACTTTGTTTCCTCTTCTTTTGTATTTGTTGCCTTCTTAGAAGCATTTCGTCGAACAACTTGCGAGCATCAACATTTATTGGAAAAACCTTTGAAAATCCGTCTTGAATTTCCTCTAACTCATTAGTAGAGAACCTGAGACCATAATAAGACTACCAACCACCAAATCCCGCACATTCTGTTGTGTTAATGCCTTTGGGTGAATCAAAACTTGTTCTCGATTGATTCTTGCACCTTGCATTCTTTCTCATGACTTGATTAAGGTTCAATAGATTTTGTCACGCAATTTGAAATTGCCCTTTGAATCACATTTCTGTATGTCATCGCCCATGGTTCTGAAATCACGTCGCCTTCATTATCATTGTTATCTGAATTTACATGGCGAAAATCTTCTGGTTCCAGAATAACTTCCTTAGCAATCATTGCTTCTGAATATTTAATTGTTTGCGCTATGGTCGTTGTGAGTGATAATGCATCCTCATCGTCTTATGCCACACAAGCTTTAACTCTCTTGTGCTTCAAGAAGTGATTAAGTTTTTCAAGTTCATCGCAAAACAAACACAAACCTTTCTTCATCCTTTCTTCGATTTCCTCACCAGATAACCGACAGATCTTGATTTTCTTCGTCTTTGATGTGTGATTTGACATTAAACCTTTGATTCTCTCTGATAATGACAGATCTAGAGTTGCCATCGTTATGTTCGATGCTCCGTTTGAATCCGTAATTCCTTTCTTCACAATCTGCCTCACTTCTGCCATAGTTTCCGAGGTCATCTGGCTCTGATACCTTTGCTAAAGAAAAACACAATCGATCTTTTTCAATTGCAATCAAATGTTCAAACATTTATAAAACGTCAATCATCTTCTCATTGCCATGAGCTTAACAATAGAAACAGCTTAAGAACATTGATGAGGAAGAACAATTTCTCAAAGATAAAGTATAACAGAGAAACAGAGAATTAGAGAAGAAGTAGTTACAAAGAAAACAATCCAATTTTTCTGGTTGTTTCACAGTGTGACATCGATTCTTCTTTTATAGCTCTTTTACTTCTTAACCAACTCCATCAATCAACATTATCCATGTGTCATCTCTGCTACACGTTGTTTTCCTATAACATGAGATTATTTTTTCTCGTGACATGAATTAAAAAAAGATGAAGAAGAGAAAAGTATGAATATTTCTTGGGTCTCTATTTGTTCACTGGAAATCTGAAGAGAGATATAGAGTTATAGAGATTGGGAAGATGAAAAATTAGAACTTTCGTTTTACTTTTTTTTTCTTAGCACTTTCTTTCTTTCTTATTACTTTGAAACCACATAATCCATGTGCAATGGTTCGGTGTGAATGAAACACAAACTCTTTAACTTGCAACCATTTATTCTTCACCAATGCATCAACGATTGTGTTTGATTTTCTCGGAACCCAATTGAATAACAATTGATCAAACTTGAGTGCCCACCATCATATCTCCCGAATCCAATTCGCCAAAGTGAAATATGATTGTGGATGATGCATTAGTTGTTGTACACATTTGTTATCACCCTCCATAATGACATGTTTGTATCCCTTCGACCATAGGTTTTGAATTGCCATGAGTAAACTCTGTAGTTCCGCCTATAAAACTGAGTTTACTTTCCTACCAACAGGTTGTCCCAAACCCAAATAGCATCCACCCTCATCCCTTATAACCCATCCTACCACAACATTGCTCCGAGAGTTTTGGAATCCACCATCATAATTGCACTTAATCCTACCTTGCGGAGGTCTCACCCACTGTGAGTATCTGAATACTCTGTTTTGGATCTGTAAGTTAGTAGCAACCTATTTGTTATCATGTTGTTGTAGCCACTCCTCCATATCTACCATGGCTAGCCGATATGTTTTCCTCCAAGAGGTCATGTGTCCTTCAAATATAAAGACATTACGTGGTTTCCAAATAGTCCATAGAATCATAAAAGGTAGAAGCTTTTGAAGGTCTAAGCATTTTGTAATTGACCATTATCAAGTATCACCTTCAATTTTTCATCAAAAGATGTGTGATGATCAAAAAATTCGGGTACACCAAGGTTGGTACACTCCCATATCCTCTTTGCGTAAGAACAACTAAAGAGTTTACTCATGGAAATTCAAAACTCATGGCAATTCAAAATTCCGGTACACCAAGGTTGGTACACTCCCAGATCCTCTTTGCATAAGAACAACTAAAGAAAAGTTGCTCCAATGTCTCTGAATTCGTACAACTGATATTTATGAAATTTGCATGATTTAGGCTTAGAATTTAGTTACATTCTCATTGAATTTAGGTTTTAGTAAAAGTTCTTACGTAAAAGTCTTTAGTATCATATAGAGGTCTTAGGAAATGCATTTGTACATTCTTTTCCTCTCTTCTACCCTATTTCAGGTTGCCTTGATCAAAACGGATGAATCCCGGGACTTGAATGTAAGCACGGACACGTTTAGCACCAAAGAAAAGAGGATGGCGGTCGAGGGATGTCTGGCTGGCGGTCCACAACCTTCAGGACAACCGCCAGCTAGCTACAACTCAGAGCTGGCGGTCCATAGGGGTCTGGATGGCGGTCCACAACCCCCAGCCCAGACCGCCAGCCTTGTTTATTTCACTTAAAATCTAGGTTTTGACCCTGTTTGTCTCGGGTCAACCCGACCCGACTTCTAGATTTCTAAATACTCATCTTAAACATTGAGAAAACCCTAAGTTTTACTATTTTATTGAATCTTTGTATCTCTTTTGGATCTAGAGTAATCTCTTTGTTAATCATACAAAGTTTGCATCTTTATCATTTCTTCTTCTTTCTTTATGTTTGCTATGAGTTCATCTTTGGTTTTTATGAGTTATTTGAGCATGATTAGTGAGAAGTCATCTAGTGTAAGCATGGGTTAGGTTGATCAAGCTAGATCTAGATGTTAATCATGATGTTAGAGGTTGGATTTATATAGATTCACATGATTTAGGGATGCTTAAAGCTAGATTTGAAGTGATCAATCAAATCCTAGATTCTAAGGCTTTCACACCCGGAAGATGTTTGATGAAATGCCTAAGAGAATCTAAATCATGCTTAGCATTATTAGCCTATGGGAATAGATGATTAAGACGTTAAGTAAGCTATTGGGCTTGTGTTTAATGATTAATGAACTTAGGATTGCTATCGGGAGATTAGCTTTATCTTAGTACATTAAATGAACTAGAATCATGGAAATGATCTAGTTGACTTGTTGTCTTGCTTTTGAAATGAACTTCATTACCTCAACCTTGTATTTGGTTAGTATTTGGATCACTTGATCGTGCACCTAGGTCATTGCTTGCATGTTCTTCATCATTGAATATTTGTTAAGTAGAACTTAGTAGTTTGAGGTTGCTATCTTGTTTTGCTTTGATTGTTTGATTTAAGCTTGAGATCCAATTGCTTTTATAAGACCTAGATTAGTGAAACTAGTTATAGGACTAAATGTGTAGAAGGTTTGCTCCTTGTGGTTTGATAACACCATTTACTACAACTACTAGTCTTATTCTTGAGGTTTAGGAGTTTAGTTCAGGACTAAACTTGAAAGAAACAAAATCCCTCTATCAAGTTTTTGGCGACATTGTCGGGGAGGAACATATTTTGCCATTTAGTCTTCATTAGTTTGTTGGAACTAAGTCATTTGGTTTTATTTAGTCACTAACTCTTTTCACTCTTTGTTCTTGTTTTTGTAGGTGCATGAACTTGCGTAGTAGGGATCCATCAAATTTGATTCCGCAAGTGGAAGATATAAGGAGATTGGAACGAGATAATACTAGAGCAAGGAGAGAAAGAGAGAGACTCGAGCATCTACAACGTTTGGAAATGGATAACCCTCATCCAATTAGTAATCAAAGAAACAATATGAGTGACAACAACCAAGCTCAAGGGATTGGGATCCAAGATCAAGGGCATCCTAGAGCACAAAGGATAAGTGCTTATGATGAACCCAGCATGAGGAGAGTAAGGACCGGTATTCAACCTCCCATGGTAGTACCCAATAACTTCGAGATAAAACATAGCCTCATCAACATGGTCCAAAACAACAATTTTAATGGTCGACTGACGGAAAACCCTCTAGACCATCTTGATGAGTTTAAGAGGCTTTGAACTTATTCCCCTTCTCGTTAGGTGATGTGGTCGCACAATGGGAGAATAGTATCTCCACAGATTTAGTCTCTACATGGGCTCAAGTAGAGAAATAATTCGTAACGACATCACAAGTTTCAAACAAGGGTATAATGAGTTGTTTTATGAAGCTTGGGAACGTTTGAAATATTATATCCGGTCTTGCCCTCATCACGGTGTAGCTAAGGATGCTTTGCTAGGGATTTTCCATCGCTGTTGTTTGTAAAAATATCAGAACTCACTTGACACGGCAAGCAAGGGGAGCTTTACCAACTTAGACATTGAGGAAGGCGAAGAGCTCATCGAAAACTTAGCTCAAAGCGACCAAAGCTATGGCCGAGATAAGGATGGAACTTATCGAGATGATTCTCGATTGCAAGAGCTTAATGAAAAGATTGATAGACTAACCAAGATGAATCAAAGATCTATAAATGTAGATGGAAGAAGGTAAGAGAGATGGAAATGACCAAGAAATTGGGGACCAAAAGGACATTTGCTACATTCAAAGGGGGGGGGGTACTATTCAAAACCTTACAACCCTCCGTTTAAATATTTTAACAACAACATTTCATATCAGAACCAAGATGTTGCTAACCCATCGGATCAAAACTACCCGATGCAAAAGGAGAGGCCACAAGGGCAAGCTCCAAGCAACTTCCCACCAAGAGAACCTTTCAAATTTCTCACTAACACGGGAAGGTTCATCTACTCAACCTCTAAAAAAGGACGAGAACACCATCCTCCTTAAGCAAGTATTGGACGGTCAAAATAAAGCCGCTTTTGATTTTAACAAGAGGATGGGAGATGTAAATCAAAATATTGATGGTGTTTGGTGTGACCTAAACAAGAAATTCAAGAATCTAGCCACTCATATGAAAACGCTGGACAACCAAGTGGCCCAAATTGCTAGTTCTTCCAAGAACAACGGTAAGGGGATCCTACCGAGTAAACCCGAAGCGAATACAAAGGAATTTTGCAATATGGTCTTTGAAAATGACACCTTTGATCATCAAGGTGAGAATGTGGTTAGTGAATTTGAGAGGCTTCTTGAATGTAAAGTTGATAATAATGGGAATATCCAATATCACAAAGATGAAGTGCTACTCGAAGAGGTTAAGGTTGATTGTGTTGATGAGATAATGGTCATTACCCAATCTAACTCAAAGAAATAGAAATTTACCCTTGAGAATGAGTCTTTAAGTAAGCCGAAAAGAGAAGCCGAGGAAGCTTTTGGTGGAGAGGCTACAACCAAGAAAAAGAAGCGTGTAATTAACTTGCAAGAGGACGTGAAACCTTACAAACCAACTCTACCATATCCCCAAAGATTCATTCGGCAACAAATCAAGGAATACTTTTATCTTCTGGTACACAAGGTGGATATTGTCTCCTCCGGGTTAAGGGAACTATCTACAAAGAATCCTAAGCTCAAGGCTAGAATTGGGGAGTATGAACTAAGAAAGAAGAGCCTTGAAGTACTAGCTAGAAAGCACGGTGTGAAACCCCCTCTACCCGATACAAGAGTTCTCGAGAAGGTTGTGAAACCCGACAAGTTTGTGGTACCTTGCTTGTTGGAAGAGGTGTTTAAAGAAGAAGCTCTAGTAGACACCGGAGCAAGTGTCAATGTGATTTCACCCGACATGATTATCCGATTCGGGATAAAAGAGGCAATCAAGCCCACTTCTCCAATAGCTTTGGGAGATTCATCCGTCAAGAAGCCCATTGGGAAACTTGAGAATTACCCTTTGAAGGTTGGGGATTGCATAGTCCCTACGAATTTTGTTGTTGTCAAGATATCAGGTGCGGGTAAGTTCTCTATGCTACTTGGAACACTATTCCTTGAAACCGTTTGAGCAAGGATTGACTTTAAAAGTAAGGAAGTTGTTCTTCCAAATATTGACCTTGAGGTGTCTTACAAGATGATTAGTGCAAGGGATGAAATTTTTGGTACTTTGACATTGGGGGATTTCCAAGAGGTTGGAGGAATCGAAGAAGAACTTCTCAATCTAAGTGATGGTCTATTTGTTCAAGAAGCGACAAAGAACTACAAGCCAACGAAAGAGTTTGACTTGTTTGAGGATTTCAAAAGGATGTTTAGGTATGATGATGACGAGAGTTGCTCAAGGGATGTTCCAATATTGGACTTCACGAAAACAAGGAGAGCCCGCAAAGGAAAAGGCAAAAAGAAACCACAACTTGTGGTCGATAATGAGATGATTTTTGCAAGTCATGCCCTTGAGAGCGAAACCTCCAAGGAAGAGGATTACATTGAGAAGATGCCTTGTGGAAAGAAGATAGAGCCTTCCTTGCAGCTCATCCCTATAGACATTGAAGGCGGTGTTGTTGAATACAAGGTAAAGTGTAAAGGAATGCCCAAACCGTTCTCGAGAGCAAAGACCAAACTTCCTCAATGGGTCTTAGACAAAGGGTTGAAGTTCAAGATGGAGATGGCTTATAGAGTGATCACCTCAGAGATATTCAACAAGGAAGACAAGAGCATCGGAGATGCTCCTTCCAATCTCCATTAATCAAGAAAGGAAACAACGTCAAGCTAGCGACGATAAACAAATGCACTTGGGAAGCAATCCCATGGTATCCTTGTAAATATTTTAGCTTATCTAATCCTTAAGTAATTTATGCTTGGATTGCTTTTTATGGTTTTAAGTGTTTAGGTGCAAACATTTTGGGAGCGAAACACATTTTAAATGTAACAGGCGGTCTAGGAGACCTTGGCTGGCGGTCTAAAACCCCCAGACAAACCGCCAGATGCGTGCAGCCAAGAAAACAGGAGGCTGGCGGTCTGGGCTATAGACTTTAACAATCGAAGGTTTAGATGTATCGATTAAGACTCAAACTTTAATAAAGATTTCCTCTCTTTATTAATCTCTCAAAACTCAATACAAAATTCATAAAGTCTCTCTCAAAACCTAGAACATAACTCGTTCTTTTATATCTCTAAAACTAAGCCAACTAAAACTAGAAATCAAATATTCTTTTAGATAACTCCCAAAAGAATCCTTATTCAATCTAATCTTGGTTTTGTGTCTTTAATTCAAACCATAACTCAGTTTAGTCGATTACTTATTTCTCAAGTAATAACCGATTTCTTCAAGCTTAAACCAACAGACTCCCCCTTAAGCTTGAAGTCCATCCTCGATAAATCGCGTACTCCAATGACATCCCTCATCTCCTTGAACTTTGTCTTTCTAAGAGCCTTTGTAAGGATATCCGCGTTTTGTTCCGTTCCAGGAACATGTTCAACCTCTATCTGTCCTTTCTCGATGCACTCGCGGATAAAGTGATATCTTCTGTGAATGTGTTTGCTGCGTCCATGGAAGACGGGATTTTTGGTCAGTGCAATAGCCGAACGATTATCGATTCTGACAACCACCTTGTCGCCCTCTTTACCCGTAACTTCAGTGAGTCAGTCTTGCAGCCATATGGCTTGTTTTGATGCTTCTGTAGCGGCCATGAACTCAGCTTCGCATGACGAAAGAGCTACAGTATCTTGTTTATGAGAAATCCAAGAGATCGGACCGTTTCCCAAATAGAAAATGTGTCCTCCCGTGCTCTTCCCGTCATCTGGATCAATGTTATGACTACTGTCACTGTAGCCAATTAAACGTGGCACTTCTACCGCCGGTTTTTCAAACACTAAGCCAAGATCGACTGTTCCTTTTAGATACCTCAGTACGTGTTTTAATGCAGCACTATGACTTTCTCTAGGACTTTGCATGTAACAACTAAAAACTCCAACCGCATAGCATATATCAGGACGAGTGTGTAGTAGATATCTCAAGCAGCCAATGTTCTTTCTGAACCACTTAGCATCAATTTCCTTTTCACTCTCGAATTTAGACAGAACAAGTCCTTGCTCCATTGGCGTGAGAGCATGGTTACACGACATCATACTAGCATCTTGTAGTATCTTAGTCGCATATCTTCACCGTGTGATGGTTATCATGCCTTCATATTGACTTACTTCCATACCAAGATAGTAAGACAGCTTCCCAAGATCACTCATCTCAAATTTCGAGCTCATCTCCTTTTTAAAGTTATTAGTAACCTTAACACAAGTACCTGTAATAAAGAGATCATCAACGTATACAACTAAGAAAAGCATATTACCGCCAACATTCTTTCTGTATACAGATGGCACCTTGATGCATTTTTCGAACTTAAGCTCCAGAAGAGTCTGATTTAGCTTGTTATTCCAGGCTCTTGGTGCTTGCCTAAGTCCGTAGAGAGCTTTACTGAGCTTGTAAACCTTATTTTCGCTCCCTTTTACCTCAAAGCCCTCAGGTTGCGTTATAAAAACCGTTTCCTTTAATTCTCCATGAAGAAACGCTGTTTTTACATCAAGATGATGTACTTCCCAACATATAGAAGTCGCGAGGTTTAAGAGCAATCGAATTGTCTCAAGTCTCGCTACTGGAGCAAAAACCTCTTCAAAATCTACTCCATATTGCTGCACATAACCTTTCGCTACAAGTCTAGCTTTGTACTTGTTAATACTTCCATCCGAGTTTCTTTTGATCTTGAATATCCACTTGAGTCCTATTGGCTTTACTCTTAAGGGTAGATCACAGAGTTTCCATAATTAATTCTTGTTGATCGAAGCAATCTCATCTTCACATGCTTCGATCCATTCTTGCGAGCTACTAGCTTCATCAAAATCGTAAGGCTCATTATTGATACACAAAAGTAATCTCTCACCTTCTTCTTCGCCAAGTAGGATGTAATCCTCTATGTATTTAGGATTTGTGACCACTCGGCCTGTCCTTCTAGGTTGCATCATATTCGGCGTGACTTCTCCAGCTTCATCACGCGGCGTTTCTGTTCTGGTTTTCAGCGGCTCCAGTCTGTTTTGTTCTCCAGCTCCTTGCGTCCTTGTTTCATGACCAGCATTAGTTCCATGATCTGTTTCATGGTCTGAACTTTCACCATTACTTTCACAGCCCTCATCGCTTTCATGCTCATGTTCTATGGCGGCTCGCTCACCCGATTCTGTTTCACCATTACCAGTCATCTCATGTAAACCACGGTTTCCATAAGTCCCGAAAGTAAGCTCAAAGACATCTTGATGTTTTGATTCTGCGCATCTCTTCTCCCAAACCCAACTTTTGGATTCATCAAATACAACATCTCTGCTCACAACAATCTTCTTGTTATTTGGATCATACAAACGATATGCTTTGGAGCCGGGTTCTGTGCCTAAGTGAAGTAGAATTCGAGACCTGTCATCTAGTTTTCTTAATAGAGTTTTCTCCACTTTTGCATAACTCACACAACCAAAGACCTTTAGATGACCAAGGCTCGGTTTTCTTCCTTTGAACATCTCATATGGTGTCTTATCTTTCACTGCTCGAGTTGCTATTCAATTTAAAAGGTAGGTTGAATGCCGAATAGCTTCACCCCAGAGATAATTAGGCATATGCATATGTTTCAATATGCTCCGTGTCATTTCCATCAAAGTCCTGTTTCGCCTTTCTACCACTCCATTTTGTTGTGGTGTATATGGAGCAGTTAGATGTCTCTTGATTTCGGCTTCTTCGCAGAATTGGTTAAAGTCATGTGACACAAACTCTCCTCCTCTGTCCGTTCTAAACACTTGGATCTTCTTTCCCGTTTCTTGTTCAACTGATGACTTTAACCGTTTGAATTTTTCAAGAGTTTCATTCTTTTCCTTCAAAAGAATGGTCCACATATACCGTGAATGATCATCTATGATAACAAAAACATATCTTTTACCAGCTGGTGTGCTTGGTGTGATTGGACCACAGAGATCACTATGAATTAGCTTTAGTACCTCGTCAGCTCTATACATTGTTGATTGCAGAAAAGGTTTTCGAGTTTGTTTACCAAGAAGACAAGAGCCATATACTCCATGCATAGACTTGTCGAAGTTGCTAGAGATGTCATCGACCAGTTCTCTTTTCACCATAATTTTAATAGTTTCATGGTTCACGTGACCAAGGCATTCATGCCATCGACTTGTTTCGTTATTGGCCGTGAGGTGCAGGCATGAAACGGGCTTGACGAGCCCCATTCTTACCTTATATAATCGATTTTTGGACCTCATAGCTCGTGCAAGGAGTTTTCCTTTACGATCTCTCATTGTTAATTCTTCTCCTTTCATCCTAATATCACAACCGGCTTCTGTAGCCTGTCCTAGACTCACAATGTTGCTCTTAAGATCCGGAATGAAATACACATCTGTTAATGTTCTTGCTTCTCCATTCATATCAATAAACGAGATTGAAACTTTTCCTTTAATGTCTATGCGCGAATCATCACCAAATCTAACCTTTCCTGTAATGGATTCATCAAGACTTGAGAAATATCTTCGATCTCCTGACATATGGTTACTTGCTCCATTGTCTAGATACCATATGTCTTCTCCAGCTTTTGTTTCATACTTTTCAGGTTCAATGTTCTTCTCATGGAGAAAGATCTCTTCATAGAGCATAAGCTCATCTGCTTCCTGTGTATCTTCTTTGTCATTCTCTTTAGCTTCTTGTAATTTCAAGAGACGATCTGGACATTGTGATGCATAATGTCCCAATTTATCGCATCGAAAACAAGTAATCCTTGATGCGTCCCTTTGTCCATAAGAGATCCATCGTCCTCTGCCTCTTCCTCGTGAAGTAAACCGGCCGCCTCTTCCGCGGTTTTTGTTTTCAGAGTTGTAATCTCGATAGGCTTGACTTGATGATTCCATATTTGCATACATAAGTTTGTTATTTTCTTCTTGCGGCTCATCAGTATCAGCAATTCGCTCCTCATATACTTTCATACGTCCCAGCACATCCTCAAAGTTAATTGTGTTCAAGTCAAGAACTTGTTCTAGTGAAGCCACAATCTGAATATACTTCTTTCGTGGTAGGCTACTAAGGAACTTTTTGACTAGTTTCGATTCTTCAATAGTTACTCCAAGTGCCGAGCATCTTGATGAGATCTCAACGAGTCTCCCTCCAAAGATGTCTACGGTCTCTGTCTCTTTCATTTTAAGACGCTCAAACTCACTCATTAATGTTTGCAATCTTGCCTCCTTAACTCTTTCTGCACCAACGTTTCTGGTTTCAATGGCCTCCCAAACCTTCTTTGCCGATCCGAGTTCACCAACTTGCAACACCATTGACTCGGGTATAGATTGAAGCAACAATGCAAGAGCTACGTCGTTTTTCTCACCATCTACAACTTCGGTTTCAATGGCTTCCCAAGCCTTGTGTACCTTGATCGTAGCTCTCATACGAATGGCCCAAAAGGTGTAGTTTGTCGCGGTGAGCATTGGGCACTGAATCGATGAAGTGTTGCCGCTAGCTCCGCCTCCTTCTCTTGCCGCAGATGCGACAGGAACCACCTCTACAGACATGTGTTTCGTCGTAACAGATATGATCTTTCTTCAGAGCAAAGTTTCGTGTTCACCTTTGCAAAACAGAGTCTTTGCAAAACAGAGATAATTAGCAGAGTTTGGTCAACACGAGTTTATGTTATTTTCAGGTGTTTGATCGTTAAAAACTTGAAGCTCTGCTCGATTCTGTTTAAGCTCTGATACCACGTGTAGACTTTAACAATTGAAGGTTTAGATGTATCGATTAAGACTCAAAATTTAATAAAGAATTCCTCTCTTTATTAATCTCTCAAAACTCAATACAAAATTCGTAAAGTCTCTCTCAAAACCTAGAACATAACTCGTTCTTTTATATCTCTAAAACTAAGCCAACTAAAACTAGGAAATCAAATAGTCTTTTAGATAACTCCCAAAAGAATCCTTATTCAATCTAATCTTGGTTTTCTGTCTTCAATTCAAACCATAACTCGGTTTAGTCGATTACTTATTTCTCAAGTAATAACCGATTTCTTCAAGCTTAAACCAACAGCAAGCCAAGCCAAGCCAGACCGCCAGCAGCTATTGCACCAAGGTTGGCGATCCAGAGGGGTCTGGCTGGCGGTCTGCAATGCCAACCCAGACCGCCAGCCGCCAGGTAAGCTTACTAAACCCACTTTTCTTCTTTTTAAAACCCACTTCATCCCTCTCTCTCATCATTTGCTCAAAATTGGGTGAAGAAAAACACATACTTTCAACTTCTCTTTCATTCCAAAACCAATTTCTTTGCAAATTCTTGTTTTAAAACAAAGATTTCATCTCCTTTTTCTTAATTCCTACTCTAGTTTCGATTTACAATAAATCTCTCTCAAGAAAAAGGTAAATCTCTCATAACTCTATTTTGCTCAATTTCTTAAATCTTTAGATTTTGGTCATTCCTAGCTTGTAAGTATCATTGCTGAGATCTTTTATGTCTGGGTAAATGATTCTCTTAACCATAACTTCATGATTGAGTTGGAATTGTTGAGATTTTAGATTTCATGTTTAGGGTTCTTGGATATTTTTACAAAATTGAGATTTAGGGAAACTTAGAGATTGTGATTTCAATTGGTTCTTTAAGGATTTAATACTTTGCTTGAGATTTGATGTTAAGATAATTTTGAGTGTTCTATAGTAGAAACCCATTGGTTGTGAATCTAAAATTTGAAGTGTAATTTTGGGTACCATGAGCATTGAGTTGGGTCAATTTTGATGATGGAAATGGATAATACTTGTTAACATGATGATAAGTTATGTTCTTTGTACAAAATGCTTTGGAACCATCATCTTCCAAACTCTTTAGACTCACATATCTTTTGCTCTCTCTAAGGTACAACGACAAGCTATGTGAACACTCAAGGAAGCGATGCCCCCTCACCAAGCAAATTGGGGAAAACCAAGCTCCTCAAGGAGAGGAAAAAGAATTGAGGGCACCAAATTGTTGGGATGGGAAAGTGAAGAGATAAGACATCTAACCAAGCTTCGCCAATTAGACTTTCACCCCACACGATTCACCAATGAAGAGGTGATGAGAAGAATGGGGATTTATGAACAAGTTGACGGCTTATTAGATAGGATGAATGTCCAGATTTTTGTATCAATGGATGAAACAACATATCCGGAGCTAACCCGACAATTCCTTACTACCATCACTTATGAAGAAGAGGAAGGAGGGGAAAGTGAAAGACTTTACTTTCGAATTGGACAAACTGGTATTCTCTCATATTCAACTGGTTTTGCAAATTGTATGGTTTTCCAAGAACGAGAACATTGAGCGTACCTCCGGAATTCAACCAAATATAGTTGCTTTGGAGAAACATTGCCACTGATGAAGAATACAACTTTTTAGTATCAAAAATTTCCAAGATCAAGAATCCAACAATCCGCCACGCCATGAGGCTTCTCTGAAACACGATGTTTGCAAGGGCACACCCCGGATGGTCAACTCCGATAGTGTTAGGACTTCTCTATGGAGAAATAGGATATAAACTCCACGACCACGTCGGTAGGGCCATCCCATTTTCCGGTTTTGAATTATGCCAAGGGTTGACTTTCTTATTACACCTCATGATAATACGAATGAACCTTGATCGGTATGGACAAGATGGGATACACATCGATGGAATGATCATTCTGCTCTTTCGTTTCTCATCCATCGATTTTAGCTTCTACGAAGAGCTTCCAGAGAGACTATACATGGACGAAGCATATCTATTGGGAATAAGGACATTGACGGGTCGCTACAACGAGCACTCATGTATGCTTTTACAAGCGACGACGGTACATAACTTTTTTGCTTCCTCCCCAATAGCCGCTTCACCCACACAGAGACCAACAATGGCATCTAATTCCGCCTCCCAAAGAAATTCTATTTCAAAGTCCCGAGGCCACAAGCTTATAACCCCTCCGAGTGGTGATCCAAGGTATCCTTTCTTCTATTGTAAATATCACTATTTCTCTTATTTTCGTTTTAATTGTGGTTTTTGGTCTCCTTCGTCGGATTCTATTCATTCACCGAGACGGTATGAGTAAGTCCGGAGAAGGAGAATGGTTACTAATGATCATTTTAGTTGTTTTGGCTTGTTTTCATTTCTTTGAATCTCATATAGCTAAAGTTACATTGTTAGTAGTTATCTCATAGAAAAACTAAAAAACGAAAAAATTTGAAAAATTTGAAAACGAAGCATATAGTTGCATCTTTCATATTCTTGTCCTTTAGGAGAAACATATAGGATGCATTTACATGTGCATGAGGACGATTATTGAAGTATCACGTAATTGGACTATGCTTAGGAGTTGAATTAAAACCCTTGCTAGTAGTATCAAGTAGCATGAGCCGAATCGAAAAAATGTAAAATCCATGTTCATAACTCTCATCTTAATTGTTTGCATCTAGACTGAATCTTGCATGATTTGAATTCAACCCTATTGAACTTAAACATTAATGAGCTTTTAAATTAATCTTGTTTATGGGCTTGAAATACATGAACCATGGTGTAAACACATTGACACTCGATTGGTCTTATCCCTTTTTACCACCCTTAACCAATCCAAGTGGCCATTCTCATTTTAAGTATGGTTACCTACCTTTGACCTCAACCTTTTGTTTCAAACCCCACATTGTTCTTGATTGATTGAGGCCTCTTTTGGTGCATTCATATGTAAAACCACGTGAGTATTGGGACGACAAAGAGGATCCTTCTTCGAACTAGTCTCATTTTAAGGCTAATATATATAGGATGGGGTTAGATAATAGTGTGTATACTTGATGATCGTGGGTTGGGAATGGTTTGTATTGTCAATAGTGGGTTCAATGAGAAAAAACCTTAAAAGAAGAAAAAGAAGAATTTGATACACACTAGAAAGTAAAGAAAAGAAAGAGAAAGAGAGTTCGAGTTTACAAAAGAAAGATGAAAGATCCTAAGTTGAGAAAATTAAAAGTCTAGAGTCCAAAGGACTAGAAAGAAAGGATCAACCTAAGTAAAGGTATAGATAAGAGTTATAACTAATTGAAAAAGAAAGCAAAAACCTTAGAGTGTGTTACTAAAGAGCTAAATGTCTTGATTAAGAAGTGATTGGGGTGTTTTTAGCGGTTTGTCAAGAAAGAAGGAAGGGTAGAACTAGGGAGTATGTTTGGGATGAGAATGAATTAGAGAAGGTTAGTCTTTGTACGAGCCAATTGTCCCTTTCTCCCTCGTTTTTATTACTTGAAATGCATTTCTTCAATGAAAGAAAACCATAAACACTTAAAGAAAGTCTCTCATTTTCACTCAAAAGCCTTTTTCTTCCAAAACAATTGGTTTTTGATTTCATGCCCATAGATGAGATTCCATATATAGTTACTAAATGAATGTTAAAGGGTTGTTGGATATGAAATGCTTGTGAAGGTTTAGGCGTAGACTAACTAGCATGACTTGGGAAGAGTCTGGCGAAGTACGAGAGAGTAAGATTGAAGTACGAGAGAGTAAGGATATCATTTCAACCACCTTTGCATAGCCTTGCGATTATGAGTCCTCACTTTCAAACTTCTCTCCCGAACATTAGTACTTATCTAATTTATTGAGGACAAGCAAGATTCTAGTCTGGCGGAGTTGATATTTATGAAATTTGCATGATTTAGGCTTAGAGTTTAGTTACATTGTCATTGAATTTAGGTTCTTTTTAGGAAGTTTTAGTATAATTTCTTACGTAAAAGTCTTTAGTATCATATAGAGGTCTTAGAAAATGCATTTGTACATTCTTTTCCTCTCTTCTACCCTATTTCAGGTTGCCTTGATCAAAACGAATGAATCACGGGACTCGAAAGCATGCACGGACACGTTTAACACCAAAGAAGAGAGGTTGGCGGTCCAGGGATGTCTGGCTAGCGGTCCACAACGTTCAAGACAACCACCAGCCAGCTAAAGCTCAAAGTTGGCGGTCCAGAGGGGTCTGGCTGGCGGTCCACAACCCCCAGCCCAGACCGCCAACCTTGTTTATTTCACTTAAAAGCTGAGTTTTGACCCAGTTTGTCCAGGGTCAACCCGGCCCGACTTCTAGATTTTTATAAATACTCATCTTAAACATTGAGAAAACCCTAAACTTTATTATTTCATTGAACCTTTGTATCTCTTTTGGATCTAGACAAATCTCTTTGTTAATCATACAAAGTTTTCATCTTTATCATTTCTTCTTCTTCCTTTATATTTGCTATGAGTTTATCTTTGGTTTTTATGAGATATTTGAGCATGATTAGTGAGTAGTCATCTAGTGTAAACATGGGTTAGGTTGATCAAGCTAGATCTAGATGTTAATCATGATGTTAGAGGTTGGGTTTAGATAGATTCACATGATTTAGGGATGCTTAAAGCTAGATTTGAAGTGATTAATCAAATCCTAGATTCTAAGGCTTTCACACCCGGAAGGTGTTTGATGAAATGCTTAAGAAAATCTAAATCATGCTTAGCATTCTTAGCCTATGGGAATAGATGATTATGGTGTTAAGTAGGCTATTGGGCTTGTGCTTAATGATTAATGAACTTAGGATTTCTAGGAGATTAGCTCTATCTTAGTACATTAAATGGACTAGAATCATGGAAATGATCTAGCTGACTTGTTGTCTTGCCTTTGAAATGAACTTCATTACCTTAACCTTGCATTTGGTTAGAATTTGGATCACTTGATCGTGTACCTAGCTCATTGCTTGCATGTTCTTCATCATTGAATACTTGTTAAGTATAACTTAGTAGTTTGAGGTTGCTATCTTGTTTTGCTTTGATTGTTTGATTTAAGCTTGAGATCCAATTGCTTTTGTAAGACTTAGATTAATGAAACTAGTTATAGGACTAAATGTGTAGAAGGTTTTCTCCTTGTAGTTCGATAACCCCATTTACTACAACTACTAGCTCTATTCTTGAGGTTTAGGAGTTTAGTTCGGGACTAAACTCGAAAGAAAAAAATCCCTCTATCAATCACAGAATGCACAACTATCTCATTGATTGATGTCTTCTTTTTAAATCTGCTTTAATCGGTATAGCTCTTGAACACAGTCGCCACAAAAACATTTTTACCTTTGAAGAAAGATTAAGGAGCCAAAACCTTCTTTTGATTCCACAATTACCAGCCGGTGGAACCGCATTGTTGTCCTTTATATGAGTTGCAAGCTAGTAACATGATTTAACCGTATATTGACCATCTTCTGTTAGGTGCCATCCATTGTAATCATTACATTCATGTGATGGAAGCTTCAAGTTGAGTACATGGTCAATATCTTCCTCTGCAATTAGTTATATGAGTTTTTCAACATTCCATCCTTTTTATGTGGTAAGAGGAGGTATGATACAGGTAGTAGGTCACTTATGCCTTCATGTCGTTTCCTTGGGGGTCGCACCATAACATCATTTAACCATGGATCCTGCCAGATACTCGTACTCATCCCATTCCCGATGAGAATTCTTACACCTTTCCGTATCAACTCTATTCCATGTTGTAGCGATTGTCAACCATAGCTTGGTAGTTTACTTTTGTTAGCTTTAAGTATAGAGCGTGAAGAAAAATACCTTACTTTCATGATTCGTGTCATTAGGCTCTCTGGTTTATCCATCATTCTTCAGATTTGCTTAGCTAATAAGGCATTATTGAACTTCTTCACATCTCTAAAGTCGATCCCACCCTCTTTCTTTGGTAAACACATACGTTTCCAGGCCAACCAATGCATACGATTATTGTCATTAGTCCCATTCTACCAAAATCTTGACAATGTTGCTTCAATCTCCTCACATGTTGTTTTTGGTAGTTTGAAACAGTTCATTGTGTAGGCCGACATTTCCATTGCAATAATATTAAGCAAAACTTCCTTTCCACCATGAGATAAGAATTTCTTATTCCAGCCCTTTATTTTTTCGTGTACCTTTTCATTGATGTATCTGAATAAATCCACTTTCTTTTTACCAAACTGCTCCGATATACCAAGGTATTTACCGCATCCACCTTCATTAAAGATTTGCAAGAGGTTATAAATCATGGTTTTGTTACCTTCTGTAACTCGTTTTCCGACGGTGATAGCCGATTTTCTCGTGTTAATCTTCTGCCCTGAAGCTTATTCATATTGATAAAGAACTTCTTTTAGCGTCTTACACGATTTTTTATTTGCTTGGCAGAAGAATAACGAGTCATCAGCGAAAAGAAGATGTGTTACGGTCGTGCTTGTGTTACCGATTTTCATCCCCTTGATGTCTCCTTTCGAATATGCTTTTCTAATCATATGTGTTAGAACCTGTGTGTATAAGATGAATAAATACGAAGATAAGGGATCCCCTTGGCGAATTCCCCGTTCCATTTTAATATCTCCCCATGGTGAACCATTGATATTAGATGATTAGGAGACTATTCTGATCCAAGTCATAAACCATTCCACCAAACGTATAGAGAATCTCACTCTGATCATCGTCAATTGGATGAACTCCCACTCTAATATGTTGTACGCTTTAGTAATATCGGTTTTCACCGTCATGAAAGAACTTGAGCATCGTCTACGCACTTTAAGAGAATGAATTAGTTCATGAGCAATTATCACATTGTCTGTGATATGTCTTCCAAGAATGAACGCAGCTTTTTCTTCTGATATGATGTTGGAGAGGTTCTTTAACCTGGCCACCAACACTTTAGATATTATTTTATAACTTACATTACACAACGTTATTGGTCTGAACTCATTCATAATCTTTGGATGCTCTGTTTTTGGGATTAAGCATAGGTTGGTGTAGTTTTGTTTCGGGTTTAGCCTTCCTTCATCAAAGAAATCTTTAATTTCTACCATAACTTTAGGTTTAGTGTCGTTCCAAAAGGAATGGTATAATGCACATGTGAATCCGTTAGGTCCTGGTGCCTTTGTAGTGCTAATTACGAACATAGCTTGCTTAATTTCTTCCTATGTGATTTGGTGGGTCAGATCATTATTCATCTCTTCTGTAACTCGCGACTCAAATCCGTTAAACACATGATAATAATTGTTTTGATGTCTTAAGTCACTTTTGTACATTCTTGTGAAGTATTTCTCTGCAACTTTCACAATGTTGTTGTTTCCTCTCTGTTCTACACCATCATCATCAAGTTTAGAGTATATGTGTTTCTTTACTCCTCTTGTTTTAGCTGTTGTAAAGAAAAACTTCGTATTTCGGTCTCCACATTGCAAGCATCTTTTGTGACTCTTATTTTTCCAAAATTTCTCTTCATCCGCATAGGCTGAGTTTAGCAGATGTCGTAGTTTCCTTATCGTATGTACTGCCTCCCCATGTTCGATTGCTTCCTGAGGCTTGTGTTGTAGTAATGAGATTTTTTTGTTTTGCATTGCATCCATACTTTCTCTTCCATTTAGCTATTTCTTGTGGCAATTTACGATATTGTCGGTGAGATCACAACCAAGTCTCGCCTTGTTCCAGCCACGAATCACAGAATCCTTGAAGTCTTCTTTATCTAAGAATCGATTATCATAGATAATTTTTTTTCCTTGTTGCTCATCATGTCTTTCAAAGGTTGTTATGACTGTTCTATGATCCGATACTCTAATCTCCAGAAACTCCGCAAAAGAGTCAGGGTAGCTTTGAAACCATTCTGAATTGACCTTTGATCTATCCAGGCAGCATTGTACGTGATGTGTGTGCCTTGTTCGATTCCAAGAGCATTTGTTCCCCCACATGCTTCAAGTCCTGGAAGTCACATAGCTGCATCATTCTTTGAAAATCAACAAAACTTCTCTCTGGTCGAAGGTTTCAACAAATTTTCTCATCATTTTTTCGTATCTATTTGAAATCGCCAATCACAAACCAAGGAACTTGTTTACTTTGCGCTAATTGTTCAAGTTTCTCCCATGTAAAATGTCGTAAAAATGTCTCTAAATGTCCATAGACACAAGACAAATTGAGGTGATTTTCATTGATTTGAACTAAGCAATCTACAACATTAGGGGATTTAAAAGAAACAAATACAGAAACAGATTTTTTCCACATAACTATGATACCACCACTTAACCCGCAAGGAGCAATCGTTACATATTCATTGCATCCCAAATCTCGGCAGACTCCTTTAACATATTCATCTTGTTGTTTTGTTGCCATTAGGTATGTATATCTGGGAGATATTTCCTATTTATCTCCTTTAGATGTCGAACTGTCAGGTCATTGCCCAATCCTTGACAGTTCCAACAGGTTGTTCTCATTTTTTCGGCAGTGGTTTTGGGCCCACCGCGCCTCTGTCTTAGTCTTCATCATTCTTGGCTCCACTTGCTTCTCCTAGCTCATGAAACCGCATTTCGGATCATTCAAAAGAAAGCAAATTATCCGCAAACTTACGTTTCAGAGATGCTCTTTTATGGTCACCATCAGTTTTAGCATAGGTTGCCACGAGATGCATCATGTTATCCATATCACCTTCCTCTGCCCGCATAATTTCTTTCCCCTTCGAGGTCAAACACATCCAATTGTTCAGGTGTACGAATATCATTACCCTCATCAGTCAGGTTGTGTTGTTCTGTATCTTCCATGAGATCTTCATTTTGATTATGATCTTCCTGCATAGTATTGTGATTTTCAGCATTGGTTACTTCCACTTCTACATCAGGTTCTTGTATCCTCTCCCCATCAACCATATGGTCAGCTTAACCTTGCGGCTCTTGCCCTTGGTTCTGAAGATCCCCATCTCCGTTTTCCTCATCAGGATCAAGCTCTCAAATAATCACACCTAGGTTTGCACGTCGTGCACCTTGTCCCTGATCTGCTGGTGCATCATCTCCATGATCATGATTATCCTCCTCTCCCCCATTCTGAATTAAGCACGCTCCAGATCATGAGTAAGAAGTCCACAGACCTTACAGAAACCTCTAAGTCTTTCATATCTAAAGCTTAGCAATGTGTTGACTCTAGTAGTGAACTTCAAGTTGCGCTGAAATCGTAAAGGCTGAGACACTTCCCAATCAACTCTAACCCTCTCAAATTCAACTCTTGCCGCCATGTTAAGTTCGTAATTAACGTCTAGAAGTTGTCTCAGAGCCCTTCCTATGTGCATAATGACTTCTTTGTTTCGGTATTTAAAATGAATGCCTCTGATATGGATCCAGAAGGCGATACAATGCATCTCATGCGAGTTCATGAGAGGGGTCCATCGCTGAATGATGAGCATCCGGTCCGAGAAAGCCCAAGGTCCCTTTTGAAGCTGATGGCTCAGGTTTTCCCCCAAGAAATCACTGCAAGCGTACAGTTAAGCACGTTGTAGTGGTTCGGGTATCGAATAAGGACCAATGTGTACAAAGAACTATCAGATCAAATACGGGCTAAGGCGAAAAAGAAAGTTTGGTAAAAGGAAACTAAATTCGAAATCGAGAAGAAAGCAAGCAGACACGGGTTG
>OVAN01005306.1:2048-23775 GCA_900406275.1 Anastatica hierochuntica | reverse complement strand
ATTTCTATAGATAAGAATATTTTAAAGCATATTCTTTTTGTTACCAACGTATTATCTTTACTTTAATAATGAACTAGAGTTTAACCCGCACGTCCGTGCGGGTATTTTTTATTTTATTAATATATAACTTTAATATTATCATAAAAAATTTATATTCTCTCTTATTCCATTATTAATATATAGTACTTTTTTATACATTTTTTTATTAATTGTTATTAATTTTTTGAGTTAGGTACAACAAATTCATATATGAAATAATCAAACAGGAGAATTTTCTACAAAATATGTTTTTTGAAGATATATAGTTGTAGATATAAAAGTTTAACATATGTTAATAATTTTACTTTTTGTATAATATTACATAGTTTGAAATTTTTAACCCGCTGTAATATTTAAATTAAGAATTTTAAAAAAACAAATAGGTTAATTTACCTATTTAATATAATGGTTTCGTCTTGAATTATATAATACTTCTATTTAATATAATATAGACTACAATTATGAAATTTATATTAGCTTAGAATTTTTGATATTTTTATAATGAAATTTTAACTAACATTAATTTATAATAATATATTAATAATTACAAAATTAATTAATGCATTATTTAATAAAAAAAACATTTAAATTTTTTAGCAAGATTTTGTTAGATTTTTTCTCAACATATTTTGTTACAAGTAAAAGTAAAATTCAAAATTATAGTTAAAATTTATTTATTATTAATATCCTTATTGATTATCAAGATTTTTTAGAAATATCAGATATTTAATTGATTAATATAAATAATAAAATATGTCATATGTAATTAATTGAATGGTCCTACTATGACTTCTCAATAGTAGATAAAAATAGTGACTCTATTTTAATATAATAGATATCTCTACTTTTAAAAAAATTTGAACCGAAAAATCTCTAGAATATCTCTAAAAATTTTTCATATTACGATTAATTTATAGAATATTTTCAAGCATATTCTTTTTGTTACTAACGTCTAATCATTCTATAAATAATCTCATAGTTCTTTCATAGTGTACATCACATTCCACGTTTAATTTTTCACTTCCCTTTTCACTATGGTTTCTCCTAAAGGTTTTTCCTTACTAAAAGATTTAAAACCATTCAAATCAGGTTGGCGAATACAAGTTAAGCCAGTTCATTCTTGGAAGCAAATTCCAAGTTTGGTGGAGAATCTCTAAAACTTATTCTAGCCGATAAGACTGTGAAAAACATAGATATATATGTATTTTAAATCATATTTTATTCATTTCGTAATTAGTAATATAATTCATAATATAAATTTTATAAATATAAAATGAAAAAATACCCGCACGGACGTGCGGGTGAAACTCTAGTTAATTTTATTTATGTATGCAAGAAAACACAAGACATTTTAATTTATATACTCATCTAGACTTTTCAGAATATTATGTACAATCACATTTATCGACAAATATAAATTGTTCGACACATCTATTCATCTATAAGCATATGAAAAACCAAAACTAATTTCTCAAGGAGAGTAAATAGTATTGTTCTTTTACTCTAGTTTTAGTAAACAACAAACATAAAACTCTCAAGTAGAGAGTGTAGAGTAAATAATTTTGTCTCTTACTGTGATTTTAGTTAACAATAATTTCAAAGTTTCCCTTTCAACTTTCACTATTATTTCGAGTGATGATTAAAGGAGAGTTGTGATTTTTTTGAAAACTAAAACCAGAAAGCTAGTGTCGAAAATACTGAGACTGACTGTTGGAGGTGGGTTTCACCCTCCTACCCCCACCAAAAATAAAAATTCGGTCTAGGATTCGGCCCAAAAAAAAGCAAACCAAATACCTATTATAAAATCCATGAAAATCCAATTTAAAATCTTGATCAAAATCATGGTCAATGGTATTAAATGGTTATTAATATGACAATTTATTACCAATTAATGACCATTGATTGCATTGTCTCCACCTAGAAATCAATTATAAAAAAGAAAGAATTTGGAGCTAAAAAGGGAACGATGATCAAGAAGAAGAAACACAAAAAACAGAAACATACAAAAGGCACCACAAGAGAAAGATGATAGAGGTAGTGCCATGAGATAAATGGAACGATTCTTTGAGAAGTACAAAAAGATACAAGGAGATCATATTCCAAATAATTCACACATTCTTACATAAGTTTCTGGATCCACATGTTTGTATGTATTCGTCCTCAAGGGCTCTCATTCATCCATTCCAAGACCGGTTCACACACTCGCCTTTACAGGAAAGTTATCTACTCACTCTTCATTTACGATTTTCTATATCTTTCTTTAGCATTTACCTTTTAGGAGAGAGACATAACATCACAAAGGTCCCACCTAGTTGTTCAGCTCTCCGCCTAGCTGTTCAGCTCCCCGCCTAGCTGTCCAGCTCTCCGCCTAGCTGTCCAGCTCTCCGCCTAGCTGTCCAGCTCTCCGCCTAGCTGTCCAGCTCTCCGCCTAGCTGTCCAGCTCTCCGCCTAGCTGTCCAGCTCTCCGCCTAGCTGTCCAGCTCTCCGCCTAGCTGTCCAGCTCTCCGCCTAGCTGTCCAGCTCTCCGCCTAGCTGTCCAGCTCTCCGCCTAGCTGTCCAGCTCTCCGCCTAGCTGTCCAGCTCTCCGCCTAGCTGTCCAGCTCTCCGCCTAGCTGTCCAGCTCTCCGCCTAGCTGTCCAGCTCTCCGCCTAGCTGTCCAGCTCTCCGCCTAGCTGTCCAGCTCTCCGCCTAGCTGTCCAGCTCTCCGCCTAGCTGTCCAGCTCTCCGCCTAGCTGTCCAGCTCTCCGCCTAGCTGTCCAGCTCTCCGCCTAGCTGTCCAGCTCTCCGCCTAGCTGTACACCTCTCCGCCTAGCTGTACACCTCTCCGCCCAGCTGTCCAACTCTTCGTCTAGCTGTCCAGCTCTCCGCCTAGCTGTCCAGCTCTCAGCCTAGTTGTCCAACTCTCAACCTAACTTTTCAGCTCTCAGTCTAGCTGTTTAGCTCTCCGCCTAGCTGACAACCTGATGAACTGGCGACCTCGCAAACTAACGACTTGAGCCCGATGATCTGGACCCGAAGACCTAGAGCTGACGACCTTACGAGCTAATGACCCGGCAAGTTGACAAGCTGACGATGTGATGAGCTACCTATGTGAAGCAGAGACCTAGTTGTCAATTTGAATGAAGGGGATCTCTCAAGCAACCTAATCTCATAGAGGATCACACATGCAAACCAAAGATCCAAACAAATACCAAGTAAGAACTACGTTTGGCTTGATCTCGTCAAGGGTACGTAGGCAGCCTATCTAAAGGCGCAACTCAAAGTATACTACAAATCTTCAATGGGACCTCTTATCGTAAAGGAGCAAAGCAATAAATGAAGAGTAGAGCTTAAGGAATCTAGGAAATAATCATTGTCATACAATCAACCGAAAACCCTAACTCTGCTCTCTGAGTTAGATATGAGATCCATCAATTGGCGCTAGAAGGAGGGGCGTGGATTCCGCTATGCTACATCTGAACCTAGCCTAATTTTCAGTAGAGAACACGTCGGAGGGAAACTAACAAGGAGGCTTGGAGGCATGGAACTAAGTCCAAGATCTACCAACCCCAACAGTCGATACGCATGCCGCCTTGGCTTAAATTGTTGATGGAGGCCAACGGGAGGCAAGAATCCCATTAAGGAAAATTAAGGTAAAGGTTAGAAGAGCTAGCACATGCCCAATCTATCCAATAGGCGAGGATTGATTCACTGCTACCCTCATCACCACGGGATCCCGCTCCCCGGCCTGAAAACAACGGAGGAATAAATGACCACAGATCGTATGATGGCCTCACAACATGTCAGTAAGAGACAAGCAAGGAAGGAGTAGTTACGCACTCAAATGTAGAATTGACAACGCTGAAGCAAACTCGCGCCCAGGCGACAATTGATCTTCAGACCATGCAATCCCATATTCATAAGGCAACCAGCTCAGGCCACGAGGTTGATACGATGATAGAGGAAACATAAAAAAAACTCCATTCACACACCGTATAATCAACGTAATAATCCCAAGTTTCAAGCTAAATATCACGCCTTATGAAGGGAAGACATATCCTCGAGCTCACATGACAACTCCCCATTGCGTTTATCAAGCACTACTCCATGTTTATCAAGAAGGGAGCATCCTCAAGCACACACCTTGCACCTCTACAGTAGCACTACAAGGACATGACGAGAAGGACATGGGACACTACCAATTATTCATTAATAATCTAAAGGTTGTTGCACTCAGAGATATGGAGCATTTGACGCTGACCGAAAGACATTGGCGAACCAATTCACGAATTCTTTAGCTAGCCATGATCGATGACGCGCTTCACCAAGATATTACGGGAGGACGAGGAAGATAAGAAATATCTAGGTGGAAACTAAGACACAATGACTCAAGAACAATTCACGTGAAAAGGCAATGTACGGACGTGCTAGATCACTAGGGATGAACCAACTTCAAGAAGCTCTGAAGTAGAACGCGGAGGAGATATAATGGCATGGAGAACGGCAACATTGTGATTTCTCGGTTCTACTTGAAGTGAAAGGATAGGAAACTAGCCAAAGGAGATGATTTAGCTTCGAAGAAACAACTACGACGTTGACATGCATGAAGTAGATCATGAAAAAAGGAACATCATCACCACCGAGTCTTCAGTAGCCGAGAAAGTCCATCAGAAACGTCATATATATCAACACAATCGTGAGTGTCACGAGGATTACACGCAACTCAGAAGCCTTGAGAAGATTCAATATGGAAGTCACCATAACTTAGATAGAGCAGTTCCTGATTCGCATGAGAAGAATCATGCAAGACGCGAACTTTTACACCAAGTCGGAGAAAAATTCCAAATTGGTTCAAAGTGAAAGTCGTGTAACTCGCAAAAGTTCGACACATCACGCAACCCACCGAACAACACCTTCTTATACCACTGGAGGATCTTTACCTTTAGGACGTGGGTTCAAGATCAAGAAATGGCCGAACATACTTTGAAGGAGCTCGATGGAATGGCCCAAGCCGAAATCAAACAACGTGAGTCAAAACTCAAACGACGATCTACACCGAATGACTACAAGACGTGGAGCTTCCAAAAAGTATATCGAGTGCTGAGTATAAGACCAAACCATGATCCGACGGTTAAAGCAAAAAGGGGAGACCGACGAGCTTTAAGAATGCGTGACAAAAGGAGTCTAAAAATTCCAACCATCTGACAACAAAGTCTATCAAAGACGATTCAACAACCAGCCTTTCATTGTATCAAGTAGCATGTCACGGAGCTGCGGATAAGGCATTACCAAACCCACAAATGAAGAATTTTCAAGAGCCTTGCTGAAGCAACCACCGAACAAAGAAGCAACAATGGAATTCACAAAATAGAAAAACAGGAAAGAATTGAGTATGGGCCAAACTATAAACACATCTGGTTGACCAAGTAAACGCACATAAAGTGAATGCTCACAACACTAG
Organism: Anastatica hierochuntica; assembly: GCA_900406275.1. Classification (NCBI taxonomy): domain Eukaryota; kingdom Viridiplantae; phylum Streptophyta; class Magnoliopsida; order Brassicales; family Brassicaceae; genus Anastatica; species Anastatica hierochuntica. The sequence continues at coordinate 18,296 of OVAN01005306.1, read as the reverse complement.
AGGTACTCACATTACCATTGAAGTTCACATTGAGGGTCATCGAGCTCAGGGTCATCGAGCTCAGGCTCATCAAGCTCATGCTCATGTTCCCCTTCGTGATTTTATGCTCCATGAGCACACCCTTCCGGTAAGGGTATACACATTGATGCCTTGGCCAGACACTCGATTCTATTCGGCGTCTCCCATACATGCCTTAGTGAAACGACACCATGGTAGTGAGTGACAGTCTTTGGAATTTCTCACAGCTCGCATGAATTAAAGCATGCTTATTAAGAAAGGCGAACCATGTCCGCGAAACACTTGAAATACTTAAGTGTGGCACGGGGTAAGCCAACGTGATGTTGCACTCAAAAGCCTTGTCTTTAACAGGGTAAGCCGAGATCACTTTCTGCACCTATACTCATTACTTTTTTTAAAAAAAAGAATGAATCTCACTATTTTTGTAATGATAAGTGAGTAGCAAAAGGGAAAGAGAGCCCTCACATCTCCATATCTTACAATCTTAAGCACACTTTATTAGAAAGTCGGGTCCTCCTGCAAACAATTTGAGAAACGGAAGCAAACCATAGCTCCTAAACACTCAGGTGAGGTACATGGTAAGTCAGAATCGGATCGCGCCTAAAACCTTTTCTTTTACAGGATAAGCCGAATCACTTTCGCGCCTAAATTTTTGGGTTAACCCATTACATTTCGAGCCTAAGCTTCTCTTATTGACGGGGTAAGTGATAGCTCAAGTTTTCGCCCGAGATAACACTGCAAGCGCACAGAAGTATGTTTTAGTGGCTCGGGAACGAATCCTCAGAGACCAAAGGTAGCACGAAGAATTTCATATCAAATAGCGGGCTAAAGCGAAAAAGATGTTTTGTAGAAGATGCAATAAACGAAATTTTGAAAGAAAAGTAAACAAATAAATGACAGCGGGGTTGTAAATCAATCAAAGAAGAGTTGGGCATCGGGTATTCTCAGGGAAACATTTCATTGAAGACTCGAATTATTGATTAGAGAACATGTTTTAAACCGTCTTGAACTCAAAAACAATTGTAGAATTGATCTACTTCCATAGTATCAATTCCCTATGAATTAGAAACCTTGAGACTAACTTCCGCTGACTCTCAGATTCTAATCACGCATTATAAACAAGTTTGATAGGTTCACAATTCGCTCAAACATCAACTTCCATTTGCTTAAGAAGAATTGCTCATATAGGATTCTTTCAGGTATTTAAACAAACACTTTCCAGGTGTTAACCAACCTAAGATCACAAACTAAGTGATCAATTTAATTTCATGCATTACGAACAATCTTAGATGAAGATCCAATTGATTAAATCCCTAATCATACAATTCTATGCCAACAATTCATGAATCCCTATGCGAGAACCCTAAACCCAACGAATAAACTACTCACTCATGTTCAGAGAATCAACACAATTCAAATCAAAGAGAGACATCATTTTATAAATAATAAAACAAAGAATAAGATTCAGAACTCTTCTCGGATTCAAAGTACGGAAGATGATTCTTCTCCTTAGGTTACAAAGCTCTCTTTTGCTCTCAAAAACTCAAAAAACAACATTATGAAACAGGAAACTCAAGCCTAGGTCTTACTAATGAAATTCGTTTCAAAATAAGTTTGGTCTAGTTCTTCGTAAAATCGGTCCGCAAAACAGGAGAGGGATCGATCGATCCAGAAACAAGGATCGATTGATCCTTGTCCATTTTCCTGGGCATTTCAGCTTTTCACGAACACTTCTTTCGATGCTTGAAATCCGTCCAAAATGAAATCTTTCCACACATCCAAGCTCAATCCCTAAAAAAACACTAAAGAACACAAATTCGTGCCAAAAAGATCCGAATACATACTAAAAACCATCATTCTCGAGTAAAATCCATAATAAAAACTACTAAAATACTAACACATAAAATCCCCCAGACTTGAATTTTTGCTTGTCCTCAAGTAAAGGAAACGAAGATTAAGCCTATGGGAAAAGAAGTTTGAAAACCAAATGGATCTTATGCTATCAGAAAACCTTACTTTGCGGTACTTTCGCTAACCATATAAACTCAGAACAATTAGATCATTCTCCACAAGAATCGCTGCATGACCTCCCAAGCCCATCTACACTCTAAAATTTGAACCTGCAAACTCAGCTTCCATGTTAATAACTCTCTACATTCATTCAAGATAGGCGTGAAAATTTTTCACCAAAGAACTCATAATCAGGAAATCAGGCTAGGTATTCTAGGCTTTTAGTGGTGATGCTTAGAGTGTTTCGGGTATCAAAAACAACATCTAGATGCAAGACATTGTGCAAAATCGTAGGAGAGAAAGAGTATATTGATATCCATGTCCCCTAACTACCCAAGTACAAACCACCAATCAAAAAGTAAATCGAATACGTGCAAACTTACGGGTGAATCCAATAAACAAAATAATATGTTAATGCTAATTTCCAAACCAGATATGAAGAAGAATTAAATAATTTTTTTTCAGAATGAAAATCTGGAAGAAATTAGCATATCAATGACGTTTTTAAACACTAAAACACCCACACAGCATGAAGAAATGCAAGAAATCAATCTAAACCACCAAAACACCCAACACCGAGGAATCAGACACTCAGGACTGTGTCTAAACCACCTAAAATGTTCAATCCTACCTAAGCAATTAGAAGGATCATGTCTACCCTATTCTCTCCATTATTTTTATACATGTGTGTATATAAGATCAAAAAGGAATGCATGGAGATTCAAGGAGATAAGGTAAGGGTGTGGTGCTAAACTAAAGATGAGTCTGGTCACTTAAGATTACCAAAAAAAATGGTAGAAAAATGGGGATATAATCCTAAATGATGGGTTTGATTCGTGATTTCAAGTTCCTGGATCAAAGCATTTAAGTTCATTACTAAGCCAAATAAAATAGAGTTAATAACATTTCAGACAAAAGTTTGAGTTCCAGAGATTTCTGGTGGGGAGTTTGGTCATGAGTTATTCTGGTTTGCCTGCACTAAAAGTCCAAATGAAATGGTTAATAAGAATATAAATAACTGCAATGCGCAGATATAATAGTCTAAAATCATCATGAAGCATAAAAAATCCATAATTAACTCAATAAAAACATCAAAATGACTTAAACAACACCAAAAGAAAAAGAAAAACATAAGTAACCTCCCCCAGACTTATCTCACATCGTCTCAGTGTGAAACAAATCCAAGTAAGGGGTAAGTAGCAAATAACAAGAAAAATAAAATCAAGATGAAGAGAAAATGGAAAAAGCAAACTTAACTGAAAGCATGTAATATAGCCATGTAAATGAGACAGGGATCAATCAATCCATGGACAAAGATCGATCGATCCCTGTCTCTGTCTATCTATCTGGTGGTCTTTTTCCTGCAATACAGAGGTTAAAAACACGAAAAACGTAAAAAGCACCAAAAACCAAAGCACAAAAGCCAAAAATACTACAAAACTAATTAAAATGATAAAGAAAACTACCTAGTGGGTTGCCTCCCACTCAACGCTTTTTTAAAGTCACGAGCTTGATTGTAGTAGCGATGGATCAGTCTGGAAGGGTCTTCGAACTTGCTCCGAAGCAAGCTCCACCTGCGAAAATCTTCAGCTCAAGGATGATGCTGATCGCTTTCTTCACAGCAACTGCTCCCTTCTCTTTAATATTTGGTGTAAGGATGGCTCTCATCTTGGAGAAAGGTCTGAATATGCCTTTACGCTTTAGTTTGTACTCAATAGCACTTCCATCACATCCTAAAAGGATCAAGGTCAATTCAGAACTCTCCTCAGTATTGTGCTCTTTCTGCTTCATTTTCTTTTTGGTCTTGAGTTTTCTCACTGTAGAATGAACGTCTTCATCCATGACTTCTTTGACGTCATTCTTTTCAGCAATCACCAATGTGTCTTTACTCAATAAACCATCCTCTTCTTCAATTCGTGATAAAGAAATTTGGGAAGATTCCTCAGTGTAAGGTTCCTCCACAGCCTCCTCAATCACTTCAGTCAATGTGTCAACCCAAAATGTTTGTCCATCTATGGTAGGCTTCTTTGTTGACTTCTCGAGGTTGAAACGCACATCTAGTTTACCCAACTGCAGATCAATCTGACCATTCTGAACATCAATCATCGCTCTAGCAGTAGACAAGAATGATCTCCCAAAGATGATAGGATCCTTGGGTTCTTCATCAAGCTCCAAGACTACAAAATTAGTGTATACATAGCCTTTCCCAACACCAACAAGAGTGTTATCGAGAATACCTATTGGTTTCCGAATTGATCTATCAGCAAGAATCAAGGACATCTTCATGGACTTATAGTTCACCATATTCAGTCTCTGCGAGACAGAAAACGGCACCAAACTAACTCTAGAGCCCAAGTCACACAAACATCTCTCAAAGGTAAGAGATCCAATCCTACAAGGCAAAACAAAAGGACCTGGATCTTTGCATTTCTCCGGTATGATGTTCTGAAGAACTGTGCTACAATCCGCAGTAAGAACCAATACACCTTGTTCTAAGGTCATGCGATCTGAGAGAATCTCTTTCATGTACCTCTTAAGAGAAGGTACCATCTTGATTGCTTCAACAAAAGGCAATTGCACATGTAATTCACCAACTAGATTCTTCAGCTTCTTATACTCGCGCTCCTTAATCTTTTAACGGGGACTGGAAGGATATGAAGGCTTGGAAACATAAGGCGAGGGTGGTACATACTCATCCTCAATCTCCTGTGCCTTCGATTCATCGCGAAAATTTGATGACCCCGTGTCAGGACAGGGATCGATCGATCTAGGGATAGGGGATCGACCGATTTTTGTCCTTCTGTCTAGATGCTTTCGAGGTGGAATTGGACAAGGATCGATCGATCTTAGGGTAAGGATCGATCGATCCTTGTCCTTCTGTCCTAGACGAGCCTGTTTCTTCTTTTCCACTTTGAACCGTAATAGCATTGCAGTATTCCTTCAAATTCTTCTCCGGTTTGGCTGGAATGACACCTGGAGAAGCTCTTTTGTTCACAGAAGTCTGAGCAACCTGTGTTTTTAGCATCTTCATTGGAACACTCATAGCCTCAAACTTCCCATTGAGGTCATTGTACATGCTATCGACTTTCTGATTGATTTCCGCAGCAGACTTATTCTGATTTTCCAGCACTTGGTGGAGCATTTGTTTCAGATCATTATCTTTAGAAGATGTAGAAGACTGAACTTGGTTCTGATTTTGATACCCTGATTGATAGTTGTTCTTGAATCCCCCTGAACCAAACTGCTTCTGCTGATAGCCATTGTTTCCGAAACCACTGTTCTAATTCTTGTTCAAAAATCCAGAGTTGAAGACACTCTGATTCTGTTGGTATGGATTGTTCTGGAACTGGTTCTATTGGTTGAAACCTCTGTTACCAAAATTCTCTTTCTTTCCAATGTAATTCACATCTGCTTGTCCACCATTCAGCTCCTCAGACATGAATTCCTGATACATTTGTCCCATCTTCTACTCTTGAAGAATAGGTGCATCGTTCTGCTCTCCAACAAAGTTCACTCCCTGCTGATCTCTCGTCATTAGCTCATCGAGCATTGACTGCGGGTTATATATTCTCTTTGCATCTGATGGCACTACTCCTATACCACAATCATAGTCTGATCTTCGATTGGCCTGACTATTAGCCATGTTATTCACCAGCATGTAAGCTTCCTCCACAGTCTTGGTCATGAAATCACCATTGCTCGTGGTGTCCATAGCATTCTGATACTTCTCCTCAACCCCATTATAGAAAATGTTGAGGAGATTCCAATCTGAGAACCCATGATGAGGGCAATCATTGAGGTACTACCTAAATCTTTCCCAAGCTGCATGACATCTCTTAGAACCCAATTGGTGAAATCCTGCAATCTTTTTTCGGAGAGACATAGACGTTGATTTCGTGAAGAAAAGCCCAAGAAAAGCAGCCTTAATTTCGTCCCATGACCTCAGAGAGTCAGGCTCTAGATTATTGTACCATCTTTTAGCTTTGTCATTCAGATAAAAAGTGAATAACCTGCATTTCAGAGCTTCAGCAAATACTCTATTGAGCTGGATAGTATTGTCGATGGCTTCAAACTTATCCAGATAGTGCATTGGGTTCTGTGATGGTAACCCATGAAACTGATTCTGATGCACAAAGTTAACGAGACCAGTCTTAATCTCAAATTCTATTATCTCTATGGGAGGCGGACGAATCCTAGAACGATTCGCATAGAAAGCCTATGGAGTGTAATATTGCATCAGAGTCATCCTCTGTTGAGGTTGATTTGCGCGTTGTTGCCACTCAGCTGCAACATTTTGTTGGTCAGCTTGCTGAGCACCAGCATTAGCACCACCATCAACAGGTGGATTACCTCCTAGAAGGACTCTAAGAAAGAGAGGATTTTGATGAACTTGAATGTGTTCTCGCAAGTTGTAACCCTTGATTTCAGCAAACTCAAATTCTTCAATAACCTCCAGGAACTTCTCTTTCTTCTTCTGTCTCTCTAGACGCGAAGGTTCAGGCTCGAATTCGAGAAGATTCGCAATTCCTTGGCTTCTAGTATGATACATGTTCATGCACCTGAAAGCACAAAAACAAATAAAAAGAAGAGATTAAACAAAATAAAGAAAAATGTCTTAGGCACACAATGATCCTAAGTTCTAAGACGACATATTGGTCCTCGACAACGGCGCCATAAAACTTGATAGCTCAAGTTTTCACCCGAGATAGCACTGCAAGCACACAGAAGCACGTTGTAGTGGCTCGGGATCGAATCCTCAGAGATCAAAAGTAGCACGAAGAATTTCAGATCAAATAGCGGGCTAAAGCGAAAAAGATGTTTTGTTGAAGATGCAATAATCAAAATTTTGAAAGCAAAGTAAGCAAACAAATGATAGCGGAGTTGTAAATCAATCAAAGAAGAGTTGGGCATTGGGTATTCTCAGGAAACATTTTATTGAAGACTCGAATTATTGATTAGGGAACATGTTTTAAATCGTCTTGAACTCAAACACAATTGTCGAATTGATCTGCTTCCGTAGTATCAATTCCCTATGAATTAGAAACCTTGAGACTAACTTCTGTTGACTCTCATATTCTAATCATGCATTACAAACAAGTTTGATAGATTCACAATTCGCTTAAACATCAACTTTCATTGGCTTAAGAAGAATTGCTCATATAAGATTCTTTCAGGTATTTAAACAAACACTTTCCAAGCGTTAAACAACCTAAGATCAGAAACTAAGTGATCAATTTAATTTCATGCATTACGAACAATCTTAGATGAAGATCCAATTGATTAAATCCCTAATCATACAATTCTATGCCAACAATTATGAATCCCTATGTGAGAACCCTAAACTCAACGAATAAACTACTCACTCATGTTCAGAGAATCAACACAAATCAAATCAAAGAGAGACATCATTGTATTAATCAATAAAACAAATAATAAGATTCAGAATTCTTCTCGGATTTGAAGTACGAAAGATGATTCTTCTCCTGAGGTTACAAAGCTCTCTTTTGCTCTCAAAAATTCAGAAAAACAACATTATGAAACAGGAAACTCGAGCATAGGTCTTAGTAATAAAATCCGGTTCAAAATAAGTTTGGTCTAGTTATTCGTAAAATCGGTCCGCAAAACAGGACAGGGATCGATCGATCCAGAAACAAGGATCGATCGATCCTTGTCCATTTTCTTGGGCATTTCAGCTTTTCATGAACACTTCCTTCGATTCTTGAAATTCGTCCAAAATGAAATCTTTCCGCACATCCAAGCTCGATCCCTGTAAAAACACTAAAGAACACAAATCCGCGCCAAAAAGATCTAAATACATACTAAAAACCATAATTCTCGAGTAAAATCCGTAATAAAAACTACTAAAATACTAACACATCAATAAGCCAAAATCACTTTGCGCCTAAAATTTTCCAAGGATCGAAACTTTAACCAGTCTCATCTTTTAGACACATCAAGTCCAAGCTACACTTATTCAAACACTCACATGTGATGACGAAAACACCCAGGGAAGTCTTTCTCTAAGTTGAAAATTTAGGTAAGCTTATGATTCAGTCGTTTTGTTAACAGTGTTCAAAGACTTGTGTCGACCTTGCGATTCAAGGGTATTCGCGATTAATTTGGGTAACGACAACTCATAAACCGAATTTTATTCTACGACATCTATCCGACATAACCAAACCAGAAAATGAACTAGGATTCCCTACCACCTCGGTCCGTGATATAGANGGGGGGGGGGGGCTACTGTTGGAGGTGGGTTTCACCCCCCCCCACCCCTAAAAAATTCGGTCTAGGATTCGGCCCAAAGAAAAGCAAACCAAATGCCCATTATAAAATCCATGAAGACCCAATTCAAAATCTTGGTCAAAGTCATGGTCAATGGTATTAAATGGTTATTAATATGATAATTAATTACCAATTAATGGTCATTAATTGCATTGTCTCCACCAAAAAATCAATTATAAAAAAGAAGAGAGTGGAGCTAAAAAGGGAAGGAGGATCCGAAGAAGAAACACCAAAAAAGAGAAACATACAAAAGGTTCCACAAAAGAAAGAGGAAAGAGGTAGTACCATTAGAGAAATGGAACGATTCTTTGAGAAGTACAAAAAGATACATGGAGATCTTATTCCAAATAATCCACACATTCTCACATCCGTTTATGGATCCACATGTTTGTATGTATTCGTCCTCAAGGGCTCTTATTCATCCATTCCAAGACCGGTTCACACACTCGCCTTTACAGGAAAGTCATCTACTTACTCTTCATTTACGATTTTCTATATCTTTCTTTAGCACTTTCCTTTTAGGGGAGAGACATAACATCACGAAGGTCCCACCTAGCTATTCAGCTCTCCGCCTAGCTGTCCAGCTCTCCGCCAACATGTCCAGCTATTCGCCTAGCTATCCAGCTCTCCGCCTAACTGTCCAGCTCTCTACCTAGCTGTCCAGCTCTCCACCTAGCTGTCCAGCTCTCCGCCTAGCTGTCCAGCTCTCTGCCTAGCTGTCCCACTCTCCGCCTAGCTGTCCAGCTCTCCGCCTAGCTGTCCAGCTCTCCGCCTAGCTGTCCAGCTCTCCGCCTAGCTGTCCAACTCTCCGTCTAGCTGTCCAGCTCTCCGCCTAGTTGTCTAGCTCTCTACCTAGTTGTCTAGCTCTCCACCTAGTTTTCCAGCTCTCAGCCCAGCTGCCCAGCTTCACAGCCTAGCTTTTTAGCTCTCCGCCTAGCTGACGACCTAATGAATTGGCGACCTCGCAAACTAACGACCTGGACCCGACGACTTGACGAGCTGATGACCTGGCAAGGTGACAAGCTGACGATGTGATGAGCTGCCTAGCTGAAGCAGAGATCTAGTTGTCAAGTTGAATGAAGGGGATCTCTCATAAAACCTAATCTCATGGAGGATCACACATGCGAACCAAAGATCCAAACAAATACTAACTAAGAACTACGTTTGGCGTGATCCCGACAGGGGTACGTAGGTAGCCTATCTAAAGGCGCATCTCAAAGTATACTACAAATCTTTAATGGGACCTCTTATCGTAAAGGAGCAAAGCAATAAATGAAGAGTGAAGCTTAAGTCATCTAGCGAAATAATCCTTATCATACAATCAACCGAAAACTCTAACCCTACTTTTTGAGTTGGATTTGAGATCCATCACAAACCAAACTAAATCAAAATAAATATAGTTGCTTTGTTTACTAACCGAGATATTAAAAACCAAACAGAACTCGAAACCAAAACATTTACGTATACCGTATTAGCTTCAATTTCATGCAAGTACATAGTAATTTGAGGGGAAATTTTTTTACAGTCGAGGGCAAAGACAATATCAATACTTCAGCTCTAATCTCCAATAATGTATAGTTACACAAATGACACATACATTCACGAGAAAAAATATAGTATTCAAAAAAGGGATTAATTCCTGGTAATCACTAAGCTTAACATTATATAAGCTCTATGTTCTAGAACTCGTTAGGCGCTAACCGCTAGTCGAGTAGCGAATTTGAACCTAGTGCTTAATTGAGAACCCATAGATTAAATGGAGGTTAGATATTGGATTATTTTGGTATTAATTAGTTAAATCAATTTTATAAATATAAAACTAACTTATAACTTTGAATTATACATTTTTTTGTTTTTAGACCTAAAACTAACTAATTTATACAATTTAATGATTATTATAGATTTTTGCCTAATTTTGATAGTCAATTTTAGTCAAAAGTAAGTTAATTAGTGATAATATTTGAAAATTTGATTTACGCGAAAATAATCGGACGACCACTAACTAACATATATGCTGAAGAGTAATCAGATGAAAGAGAGATTTTTAAAACATGGTAAGCTTCCTTGTTAGTGTAATAGGTCTGTTTCCTAAGTCTTTTATGGGTATATGCGTCCTACTTTTTCTAACTATAAAAGTACTTAAATATACTATGTAACCTTTTTATCCATTTTAACTCATATTTTTTCAAATCAAAGATTTGAAATATTTATATAAAATCTAGAGGATCGACCTACTAACAATAATTTTGCTAATTTTTCTAACAAAACAATTTTTTGAACTTAAGTGGATCTTTAAATTAAAATAGTGTTATGTTAGTTGGTCTATTTTATGGTAACAGTAAATTAGAGTGAAATGTTGATTAAAATGTAGAAACTGTAGCTTTTTTAAAAAAAATATTCAAAATTTATTCAAAGTTTCTAAACTTTTCTACAATATACGTAAATCGTTTATATAAAAGAAATATTTTTACCATTATTATTTGTGTATTATATTATTCTTTTACAGCATATAATAATATTTTAAGTTTTTATTTATAAAGTTTAAAATTAAGCTTTCATATTAGTTTTATATATAAATATTTAAAATCTATTTTCTTATTTTTAAAAATTAATCTAGAAGATATGAGCAAAAATAGAAACTTATAGAACAATAAAATTATTTAATATAGAGGTATGAAGCTAAAGCTGATTGAACATCTAAGAAAATAATAAGAAATGCGTTTAACATATTAGTATCATGCCATTGGTTATGTTTGTGGTAGTTTTGTAAAATATTAATTCTTTTTTGTTTTTTTTTTGTTGAAAGGAGTATTACATTAGTTCTCAGTGCAATCATTTGGAATTTTGGTTTGTACTTATTTATGTGTATATATGACTACTGGGGAATGTAATTATAGGTATTTAGGAGCTCATACGATGTTATTATTATGTTTGAGTTCTTTGTGGTTTTAAAAACACGAATAAACTTTGACTTTTTAGTCAATTATTCCTTTACAAAACTAACAAAAAAGTAAGAGCATCTGTATTGGTGAATCTATGGAGGATTCACCCAAAAAAAAAATGATTTTTTAATTTTTTTTCTCGTTTTAAAAAAAATAAAAAAAATAAGATCGGACCAATGGGGTGTCGCCACGTGGCGAACTCCTTATGATTCGGGTTCACTCAGAGAAGCTCGAGAGAGCTCGGGTTCCTCGGGTTTTGTGTTTTTTTTCTTGATTTGTGTGTGAACCCCGCATTGAACTCTCAATGCGGGTGTTCTAAGTTTACGATTTTTATTTTCTCTTCTACAATTTAAAATCAGGATTACTTAATGTTTTAAATATTTATTTAAATTTATTCCCATTGTAAGATCACAAATACACTCTAACAATTTAAATAGAATTAATGTTAATATTTTTTCCTTTTTTTGAATTTAGTTAATAATTATAAAAGTGTATAAATTTTGGATTAAAATAGTGTTCAATGACAATTTTTTCCCTTGTTTAAATCGGCATACAAAGAGCATAAAAGACTATCTGATTATATAGATCGACACACAAAAAGCAGGAAAGACTATTTGATCTACAATGTTGCACTGTAGGTCCTGGGTCCATAAACTCTTTTTTAGATTTATTAAGCCGTTCGGGTTGGGTGTAGACATCTTGGTGAATTTTGATAGTGACATGTCGTGTAGAAACAATAGTTTCTCCACTTCTATGAGAGTAAATTGCCTTAAATCTACTTCATCCAACTCTAGCTCATCTATTATTGTCCATCTTGTGAAGATATATCCCACATCGGAAATATGATGAGGACTTAAGTAATATATAAGTAATATGATGGAAATATGATACTATGTTAAGTTTCATGGGCTTCCAACTCAAAGCCCAGATCCTAAACACACGTTGAGTTGGAAGCCCATGAAACTTAACATAGTATCAGAGCTCAGATCCCAAACACACGTTGCTCCACCGAACCAAAATCGATACGGTCCATCGAAAGAGGTCCGATCGATCTGAACCAAAATCGGTCCGACATGGAATTAGTCCGGCCGATCTAACTCGAATTAATCCTATATTGGGATATTGTCGAGATTAATGGTTATACGGACCATTATCTCGAGGGGGCGTGTGAAGATATATCTCACATCGGAAATATGATGGGGACCTAAGTAATATATAAGTAACATGGGCTAATCCACTCATTGCCAATTGATTTTGAGTTGGAAGTCCATGAAACTTAACACATCTCACGGAGATAATGTATAAATTTACCTTTAAACGTTTCATCGATCTCTTAGACTCTATTATTGTGCACACGTTTTTCTTTTGAATTACTAAAGTCAAATAAATTTTGGTTACCACTATTATTGTATTATTAGGTATCCCTTGTAGTCGAATGGAACACCGTTCACATCCGCCTACAATGAATAAAAGAGAAAATATATGAATTTCTTAAAATTGATTTAATATGTGGTAGCTTTATTTATTCTTGAAAAATTTAAATATTTATGAATTTTGAAAGATATTTATGTACTTTGTAAATTACAAAAGTAATTAAAAAATATGAAATTAAATTCATTCTTTTGATAACTATTTAATTTCTATATTATGAGGTTGCATGAAATGGCTGTCTTAATAATTTTACAGAATTTGTTGAAAACTCATTTTAGTTTGTGGGATAGTGAATGGGCCATGGTTGCGTTGGCCCGTTTTAAACGTTGTTATGGTATCGTTAGAGACTGGTTTTGTTATGTCTGCTTTAATTGTGTTTAAGGAAATAATATAATATGTCTAGTTTGGATCTTGATAAAAATAAGACAACCAATGTTTTAAATGTTATGCCCGGACTCTCAACAGTAATATTTTAAGCAAACATTTGTCTGACGAAAAAACTGTTGAGTGATGTTGTGGAAAGCATCCTTGCCCCAACCAAATAACACCATAGGTGAACTTGGCGTCTAACACTCTTTTGTTTCATTTGAAGCATTCACAATCTACTCATATATTCATTATTAATTTGTTGTTATCATAGATAGAAGCAATCTAAGATTACATCATTTGGTACATGATAACCACGTCGACTAATATTCATTTTTGGGTTTTTCCTTTGTGGTTAACTTAAAAACAAAGTCGAGCAATCTTTTCTTCTGGCTCCGTTAAACTTTGAGTATTTAGACAAACACCGAACAATTTAATTCATTTGAAAGCAGTATTTTGTTGTCATATAAATGTTGTGTACAGAAGATTATTCATAAAATGATGGTTGAATAGATCTAGGTCCTGTGTTAAAATAAGTATTCTTTCATTTGGTAGAATGTTTCTTGCAAACCAAGGCAGCTGAAATTTGGTGCAACAGTGTATATATATTCCACTTTCTCAACCTACTTTTGAATCTTGTAGCTCTTTGATCACACTCCCTTTGCTAAACAAATCAACTAAATATCAGAAAATCCGGATTTAACGCTAGCACTTAAGGCGTCTCCAATGTTGATAAAGAAATCTTTTTTTGTGATCTCTTTTCAGCTTAGTGAGCTCCTTGTTTCCATTTTTTTGTTGTTTTAGGGTGGTTTGATTTATGGATTTACTTTTTGCTTTATAGAATTTACTATTTTTCTGAAGGTATTAACTTTAAGGAAGAAACAAACGATTTAGACGTAATTTCTTGCTTTTGTTAATAGAAATGCATTCCTCTAAAATAAGTATGAAGGCAAAAGGAAAGCAAAAAGTCTTTTTACATTTTTCGAATCTTGTAGAAGAAAATTATTTTAGCTATAAACTATGTAATTTAATGGTTAGTAACGATATTCACATTTGGAATCAAGAATCTTGGAAACAAATTTGAATTTAAATGGTAATTGCAAATTTGCAATTGAAGAAAATCTCAACTCATTGGACCATCAACTGTAGAAGAGACGAACAATCTCGTTGATTAGAGGACACTAAACAAATATCTGACGAACAATCCGAAAGAAACGCATAGAGAAAAACAAATTTACTCTCAGTCGACTTGTATGTGACGAACATTGTTTCGTTCGTCCTCTTTGAGTTTAGGGATCAACACTTTGAGCACGCCGTTTTTCACCTCCACCTTTATCTCATCAGTCTTGCACACTTTCTCCAGCAATCCTATCCTGCTTGTGAACCTCCGTGCATCGCCGGAAACATCCCTCTCCTCCTCCTCATCCTCTGTTTTTCCTTCTCCTTTGATCACCAGTGTGTTCTGTTCTAGTGCCAGTTTCACATCCTCTTTGCTCAGTCTAGGCGTATTGACCCTCAGGTGCAAGGCATGTCTTTCTCTTTCAAGTCGATCATGCGAGTGTTCTCCCAACACTACCACCAAATGCAAAAGACACACCCATCAAGCTTGGTTCAAGAAGACGGGGGATTCACATCCGGCTCTGGGTTAACGTCTTCCATATCATCTTCACCTGTGGAGGCTCAGAAGGATTTAAAAGAGAGAATCAAAAATGAATATCCTTTATTCTCTTGCTAAAAAACTTTGAGAAAATGGTAATAGAGGTAAAGAGATTTTAAATTACATGTCCGTGGTTGGGCCACCACTCACTGAGAAACCATGAAGAGGTTTATCTTCACCATCACTATCTGATCTTTAGCGTTTTTCTTTATATCAATCAACTCCACTCCCTCCATGTAATGCCCTTTCGCCCAATTATTCACGGGCTGATAGCTCAGGTTTTCACCCGAGATAACACTGCAAGCGCACAGATGTATGTTGTAGTGGTTCGGGATCGAATCCACAGAGACCAAAGGTAGCACGAAGAGTTAAAATCAAACAACGGGCTAAGGCTAAAAAAATGTCTTCTAGTGATGATGCAAAATCGAAATAAAGAGAGCACAGAAAACGCAGCAAGCAACGAGGTTGTAAACAATTCAAAGAAATGTTGGGCATCGGGTATTCTCAAGGAAACATTTCATTCTTGACTTAAACTACAGATTAGAGAAGAGGTTAAGAACCGTCTTGAACTCAAATTCTAATCTAGAACTGATCTACTTCTGTAGCATCAACGCCCTATGCACTAGAAACTTCGAGACTAACTTCCGTTGACCCCCGATTTGTAGTCATGCATTACTAACAGATTTGATAGGTTCACAATTCACTTAAACATCAACTTCCGTTGGCTTAAGAAGAATTGCTCAACAGGCATTTAAACATTCACCTTCCAGCAGTTAAACAACCTAAGATCAGAAACTAAGTGATCAATTCAGTTTCATGCATCACGATTAACCATAGATGAAGATTCATTAGATAATATACCTAATCATGCAATTCTATATCAACAACTCATGAATTCCTATGTGAGAATCCCTAAACCCAACGAACAGACTACTCACTCATGTAAATAGCAAAAACACAGATCAATTTCAAGAGAGACATGATTGTATTAAGCATAAACAAGAGTAAAAAGAGGGTTCCGAATACTTCTCGATCTAAGAACAAAAAGACTTCTTCTCCCTAGGTCTCAAATCTCTCTAAAGCTCTCTAAAACTCTCTAAAAGTGCATTATGAAAAGAAAATCTCGAGTCTAGGTCTTTTAGGTGAAATTCGGTTCGAAATAAGTTCGGTCTGGTTCTTCGTAAAATCGGTCCGCAGATCGGGACAGGGATCGATCGATCCTTATCTGGATCGGTTGATCTGTGTCCAAAATTCTGGGTATTTTCCAGCTTTGTGCGAACACTTTCTTCGAGGCTTGAAATCCATCCAAAATGCTTCCTTCTCGCACATTCAAGCTCGGATCCTGTAAAAACAACAAAGAACACAGAACCGTGCCAAAACAATCCGAATACATACTAAAAACCATAGATCTCGAATGAAAATTGTACTAAAAACCTACTAAAATACTGACACATCACGGGCCCCGGCACCACACTTGTGCCTTCGTTTCATCGTGAGAATTCGATACATCCCCGTCAGGACAGGGATCGATCGATCCAG
>OVAN01005305.1:0-23776 GCA_900406275.1 Anastatica hierochuntica | reverse complement strand
TACGAAAAGAATGCATTTTGGATGGATTTCAAGCGTCAAAGGAAGTGTTCGCGCAAAGCTGGAAAATACCCAGGAATCTGGCCACGGATCGATCGATCCTTGTCCCGAATTGCGGACCGATTTTACGAAGAACCAGTCCGAACTTATTTCGAACCGGATTACAACTGAAAGACCTAAGCTCGTTTTTTCCTTTTCATAATGCAACTTTTTTGAGTTTTAGAGAGCAGAGATTGAGTTTGTAACCTAGGGAGAAGAAGTCTTTTTGTTCTTCAATTCGAGAAGTCTTCAGAACCCTCTTTTTACTCTTGTTTATGCATAATACAATCATGTCTCTCAACAATTTGATATGTGTTTTTGCTATTTCCATGACTGAGTAGTCTGTTCGTTGGGTTTAGGGATTCTCACATAGGGATTCATGAGTTTTTGATATGGAATCGCATTATTAAGGATATAATCTAATGGATCTTCATCTATGATTGTTCGTAATGCATGAAACTGAATTGATCACTTAGTTTATGAACTTAGGTAATTTAACTGCTGGAAAGTGAATGTTTAAATGCCTGAAAGAATCCTAGATGAGCAATTCTTCTTAAGCCAACGGAAGTTGATGTTTAAGTGAATTGTGACCTATCAAATCTGTTAGTAATGCATGATTAGAAATTGAGAGTCAATGAAAGTTAGTCTCGAGATTTCTAATGCATAGAGAGTTGTCCGTACAGAAGTAGATCAGTTCTAGATTAGAATTTGAGTTCAAGATGGTTCTTAACCTTTTCCCTAGTCTATAATTTGAATCAACAATGAATTGTTTCCCTGAGAATACCTGATGCCCAACACTTCTTTGATTGTTTTACAACCTCGTCGTTTGCATCATATTTAAAGACATCTTTGAATCAACAATAAGTTCAAGATGCTCTCTTGATTTCTATTTTTGTATCATATTTAAAGACATCTTTTTAGCTTTAGCCCGCTGTTTTATTCTACATTCTTCTTGCTACCTTTGGTCTCTGGGGATTCGATCCCGAACCACTACAACGTACATCTGTGCGCCTGCAGTGTTATCTCGGGCGAAAACCTGAGCTATCAACTACCAAAAGCCTCAACAAGCTGTTCTTCCAAAGAAGAAGAGAATCATGCTATGTGTAAGAAGCTAGTCGAAGGCCTAAATGAGACTAAAGTGGAGCTTAACAAAAGGTTTCGAAAAATGAATACCAAGATGGAAGCTATGTACCGAGGCATGAACATTAAGCATGATGCTTTGGCTTCACATGTTAAGGTCATAGATTCACAACTACATCAAGTGATTGTACACCAACAAGGGAAGACCATAGCCAAAGAAAAAGGAGGACCAAGCATGGACTTTTGCAATTTCCTTTTGGAGGTAATCAACAATGATCCTAAGCCATGGGAAGGTATTGTCTTTACTCTTGAAGAGGAAGAGATCATCAATGATTTCGAAAAACATATTTTGAATCCTATTGATGAGGAATCTGATGATGGATTGGAAATTGAATTGATTGGAAATCCTCTTGAGAAGAAAGGTCATGTCGAATCTATACTAGATTCGGATGGACCTAACACTCCCAATGGAAATGAGCTTGAAAAGAAAAACACTCCACTTCTTAAAGAATATGTTGAATTAGATGAGAAGAAGAAAGAGCATTGGTTTGAAGAAAAGGCTACTAAAGAAAAAATGGTTAAGGAAGCTATGAAGGAAGAAAGATTCAAGAAGGAGGAAAAAGAAGAAAGCAATGTCTTAAAGGAGGAGACATTTGAAAAGAAAGAAGAAAGACTAAAGATTCCTAGGGACATGCCTAAAGAAATGGATATGAGTGAAGAAGAGATCGCTATCTTGAACTTAGCATCTCTAAAGACCAAGCTACCATATCCTTAACGTTTCAAGAAGTAAATCTTGGGACTACACTATTGAAAGATGAAGAGGGATGGTGACTTAGACATCCCACAAGAATAGTATGAGGAAGCTAAAACTGATGAAACGGGTAAGGCAAAGCTTGAGAAGAAGTTGGCTATGATAGAAAAAGTAGAGAAGGTATTGCAAGCTAATGGCACTACTAGAGCAGTTCAGAAGGTACTAGAAAAGAGTTTATTTGAAGGAAGATTCGTTATACCTTACGCTCTTATATACTACCAATTCGAAGATGCTTTAGCGGATACCATAGCTAGCTTGAATGTCATTTCTCTAGACCGTGTAAAGGAACTTGGTCTACAATATGAAATCAAGAAATTAGCTAACCCCATACTTTTGAGAGATGCTACAAGAAAGGTTCTAATGGGAAGATTGGAGAATATGAAGCTAAGAATTGGGAACACTCTTGTGAAGTGTGAGTTTGTTGTGATGGACACTAAGTCCAATCAAGATAAGTTCTCAATCATCCTCGGAACTCCTTTCTTATTAACCGCGGGTGCTATAACCGATTTCGAAGCCAATGAAATGTTTTTGAAGAAATTTGACGAAGGACCGTCTTATCCTATGCTTGATCTCAACCAAGAGTTTGGATATTGTGGCACTATGTACCAAACAAGAGCTAAGCCAAGTGGTAGAACCATTGAGGAAAAGAGCTATGAGAATTTTGAAAAGGATGTAGTTTGGATTGGTTCTCTGGGAACAAAGAAACCAAGTTGCTTCCCTTGAAGAGGAATTGATCTATGAGGCTAGCTACAACCCAAAACTTTACAAAGGCTAAGGGGGCAAGATAAAAGAATGGGCTATGATGAAAGCACCAATAGGACCAAACAATAAAGAGGTGGTCCCTGATTTCAACATCTTAAAAGGAGGAGTAAGGTCAAGCTAAAGATCTTAAACAAGCACACTTTAGAGGCAATCTCATGAATATCCTTTGTAAATATTTTCTTTTTTCAAAGTCATTCTTTTTGCTCTAAGCATAGACTGAAGGAGAACCATTCGAAGCAAAAAACAAATGCCAAGGAGGAATAATATAAAGACACTTCCAATGAGCCAAAGTGGCCCAACACTTGGAAAATTTCCTAAAGGCTAAGGTATGTAATCTAAATTTAAACACTTAATTTGCACATCACCATTATAAAGTCTTTTAAGCGTGATTTTGCAAAAGTTTTTTTTTGAGAAAACCTTATGATTTTGATTCATTTATAAACACGTGGTCCTAATATTTCCAAATTAAAAAAAAATTTCCCACCAAAATTTTAAAATTTGATTTAAAGGTGCTTTAGTAAGATTTTTGCCAATTGGTTATGAGAACATTCTTTGAAGACCATTTTGCAAATTTTAAAGTTGCCACCAGCTTGAGCACTCACACCATCATTTGCACATGCTTAATGAGAAATTATTGTCTCTCCACTAGCTTAAAGAAATCGACACTCTTATTTTCAAAAGCTAGATTTTTACTCTTTAAATTTTGAGCGAGACTTTGGAATTCTTTCAAGTTCACTCCTCTTTTCAAGTGTTTTACAAGCTTCCAACTTCTCACAATCATCTTTGCATCAAGGAATCAAAGGTATGATTGTCAAAAACTTCTCCTTTATTAAGTAAGATTTTCGATTTTGCTTAAGAGAAGTGAGTTTGATGTTGTTTGTGAGTTATCTTGCTAGCTTATGCTTAATTTTTGTGTTTTCATGCTTTAAATATTCTTGAAAACAACTATAAGAGCTTGAATAATGGATTGTTCTTCTTGATGAATAGTGCTTATGAATAGTGTTCTTGAAGAAATTTTGGGGAAATTTAATTTAGTTGGTTCTTATGTTGGATTGATGGTGCATATTCTTGGACATGAAGATTTCAAGGAGTTTCCAATTTTGCAAATTTGTCCTTTAGGGTTGAAATTTTTGATTTTTATATGCTAAAGGAAAGGACTCTTGAATCTTCATTTCACTTGTCATAGCATTTTTATGTTTGCATGATGCTTGTTTCATTTGTTCTTTATCACAAAAAGCCTTGAGTTTTGTTCATTGCATTTGAATTTTGACAAATTATATTAATTGCACACTTATCCAAATTTAGGGAATATCTTAAGTTTAACATGAACATTCTCTTGGTAATATTTTAAAACATCTTATGCATAACAGTTCAACATTCGGTAACTTGTGAACATTTTGAAAAATGTTAAGTGTAGAATCATATGTTGGCCGAAAATTTAAGGTACATTTAGGAGAGATTTTCGCCTCATTTGCATTCATTTTTCATAGCATTTAGCTTGAATGATTTGATTAAATAAGTTGCCAAAAATCGAAATCTAGATTTGTTTTTGTTGAATGTTTAAGCTGATTTAAAGTTAAATCCTTCTTAAAATCATTTAATTCGTTTATTAAAATTTTAAAACTCACTGATTACTAAATTTTGTAGGATCCGAAATGACATCAAGTGAACCAAGAAATGTCACCTATGCTAGTTGGTATGACGAGGAGACAAGCCTTTACTTGCACCTTCAAAAGAATGCTAATGTTGTTAAAACCGTTTGGGCGGCTGAGGACATACTAAGGGAAATGGAGATTCACAATCAATTTCAATACTTGATCAAGAAGAAGAACATGAAGACAATACTTTCGATGAATTATGCAACCTATCTCCATCCAACTCTCCAATTCCTCTCCACGGTGATCATGGTACAAGGACAAAATGCCTATGAGAGCACCGTTTACCTCACCTTCAAAATAAAGGACGAATTCTACAAGATATCTCTCGAAGAAATTTTTGAAGTGTATGATTTCATCTCGTCAAAGAAGGAATTTGTTTGGAAGCAAGAATATTATGGGAGAAAATAGCGCTTGGACCTTATGATGAAGAATCGGCCAAACTTGCCAAAGTCTGAAACCCTACAATCCGCTATCTCCTTGAGTTTTTCGTCAGCACATTCTTATCCCGAGGTTCGCCGAGCTTGGTTAGTAAATTGGGGTTGAAATTGCTCTTGCAAAGTGTGAAGATGGTGATGAAAGGTCCAAGTGGAGAGATAATGGAAGACCATTTCGGAAATGATGTCAACAACGGTGGCATTTTAATTTTCGATATGCTTGGCTACCACGAGGAACTAAGGTCGACAAGGAAGCACTTGATATGAATTGGCGGGTTCCTCACACCGTTGTTCCTTCACTTGGGTACCAATCTTGGAGAGTTCCGAAGATTGAGAGGAAAAAAACGGATGGACAAGAGTCACTTGGTTAATGAAAAGTTCCTTTATGGGTATCACTGTGTCATCTACACACAAGTGGTTTACATGTTCATTGATGAAGATAGAAAAAGAAAAGCGTGCTACTTAACTCTAAAAGAGCACACGACCGCCACCAAGGATGAGAATCTCTTGTTTCAACTCCCTCGCCATCTCCATGTCAACCGCCATACACTACCAAGCGAACCACGACATTACAAATCCGACCCCAATGAATAACCACCAAACCAAGAAGAGGAGAATGCCTTTGATTTCGGCTACCAACACGAAGAACCACCAACGGATTATCAAAGGAATGAGTACGAGATGTACCTAGAAAAGAAAGTGAACAATCAAGAGAAGGTACTTAAAAATCAAGGAAACTTCCTCACAAGGCTATGGAGAAAGGTGAGGAATAGCGAAAAATATAATTGCTATGCTACCTCAAGTGAGGAGGAGACCGAAGACAAGGACTTGGTTGGTTATGGATATCAACAACCAAGGCACTCGGTAGCTCATCCACCTTTGGTGATCCAAGAACCGCTTGAGCATGGAATGAACCCACCGAGAAATTCGTTTCAAGAGCTACACCGGAGGAGACATGGGAAGGATCCCATCGGCCAAACATCATCTCGGCCAAGGAGCTCAAAAAGCCAAACGAATGAACCTGACTCCTTCATTTCATCCACTCGACACTCATACACTTGAGTGTTTCCAAAGGTATCCTACTTACCATTGTTTATACCATTCATTTTTTCAGTTTTTATGTGTTTTTAAAAGTCACTTCACGGCTTAGGATTCACCAGAACTGTGAAGTTTAAGTCCGGGGGAGGGGCTTAGTACTAATATCATTTTGATGTTTTCATTTTCATCATCTTTGAGTCTTGCATTGTTAATATCTAAGTTTTTGAAAAAACTAAGTAAAATTAAAAAAATTTGAAAAGCCAAAAAATCGAAAAACTTTTTTTTTTAAAATCAAAACGATTTTCAAATTTATTTTTAAAGCATTTCATATAGTTTGCATCATTTGTATATACTTAGATTGATAAAAGCATATAGGATTGCATTTGCATAGGAAACAAATGATAGAATTGCCTTGTAGAAAGTTAGGTTCTACGTAATGACCAATGCTCTCACTATAAGTACAATGCTGCATAGACCACTTTTAGTCTTTAGAAAATTCATGATCGAAATTTATCGCTTGAAGATCTTTGTGAGCATTGAAGTAGATGGTCTTTTGAGTCAATTCATATCTAAGTGGAACTTAATTAAATTTAAAATTTTGCTAATGGGCTTTGCTATACTTGACCATGGGAAAACACTAACATTTGAGCTATGTTTTAACCGATTTTACCACCCTCTCTTAGCTCAAATGGCAACTCTCACTTTTAGAGTAGTAATAAACCCTTGAAAACCCTTAAACCTTTCTTTTAAAACCCCCCCTAATTTTTCGAATGTGAGGCCTCTTTTCGAAAGTGCGCACACAAGAAAAAACTTGAGTGAATTGAAGTTGAATGACAAAGAGGATACTTTCTTAGTGTTAGCCTCATTTTAAGGTTAACTAGAGTCTTAGGAGGGGAAAATACTTAGTGATTTTGGGTTTGATTGAATCTTGGGAATGGTTAGTGTAGATAATCTCAAGTAAATTTTCCTTAATGTAAATATTATCCTAGGTTTTGTGAATAAAAGAAAGAAAAGGAAGGAGGAAAATCGAAAAACAAAGAAGAAAGAAGTGAAAAGAAAAAGACACTAGAGATTAGAAAAAAGTATAAGCTCTAACCCTAGAAGTTAAATAAAAGCTTAGAGAGTCACCCTTATTATGAAAAGAAAAGAAAAAGTCCAAAGTGATTAGATTAGTGGCTCTTAAAATAAATAGAAGGTTAGTAGCTAAGAAGTAAAAAAGTGTCTAAGAATCTCTAGTTGTCAACAAAAAAAATAAGAAAGAGTGTTCAAGGAATAAAATGCTTGTGGTTTCTAGTAATAGGATGGGAATGTTATTAAGTATGTTACTAGATCCTTAGGAAGCAATTGGTGGGAACAATTAGAGGAAGTAAATGCTTTATATGCGTAAATTATTCAGCTACCACCTCACTTTTGCCTATTGTCTTGCACTACTTTTTTGAGAGAAACCATAATAAAATCGAGTTAACCCTCTTTTTTAAGCACTTCTTTATACAAAACCCTTTCTTAAACTCCAAACCGAATGGATGAGATGCATTGCCCATAAGTAAGAACTCACGTCTAAGCTTAAATGAATGTAAAAAGGAAATGGCGATGGGATTGTTTATGGATGCCAAACTTAGATTCTAAGAGTTGGTTTTGTGATGATCATTGAGAAGTACATAGGCTCTTAGATGATCTTTGCACCACTATACTTTTTTTAGGACATTGGACATAAGGCATTCCTTTTCTATCTTGGTTTTGAGTTCCCGCTTTCAAACCTCGCTTCCAGGTTTGATATTTGTTGTTTGCTTGAGGACAACCAAAGGGCAAGTCCGGAGGAGTTGATGTGTATATAATTTCATGCATATTTAGTTACATTTTAGCTTAGTTTCATTCACTTTTAGGGTGTAGATTTTGTATTTTAACCTTAGAATCCATATAGTTTGAGTCTAGAGTGTAGTTTTATAATTAGTTGCATATGCAATATATTCTTTCATTTGTAGGTTCTACTTTTGGAGTGGGTTAATGGAAGCTCAAGAGATGGATTCAAGGAGGTTTTGGAGTCAAGAATTCATGGAAAAGAGGAGGTAGAAGCATGGGGAGTATGTGGAGACAAAGAGGCTATCAAGAGACCAAAGAACAAGCCAAAGACTACCAATGCATGTCGATATCGACCTGCAGGTCGATGGTCGATATCGGCATGCATCAGGTCGATAACCACATGCACAGATGAAGCTGCTGCCTAATGAATGCCACTATCGACCTGCAGGTCGATAGTCACGTGCATTAGGTCGATAGTGGCATGCACAGACGGAAAAATATGGTTTTAGGGCAACACCTCTTCCCCCTTTAGTATAAATGGACCCTCTTAGCCTCTAAGAACATAACTTTCCTTTCTTTGAACAACTTTTCTACTTTTATTCTCTATTTTGAATATCTAAAGACTTGTAATAACTATTTGTTTTCTTTAATTTAGATTTGTGTTTCTCTTCTCCATCTCTTTCTTTATCTTCTTAATCTAAGAGCATTGAAGCTTAAAGACCCAATCTATGTCTTTGGATTTCCATGGATTTTAGTGAGTAGATCCTTCAATGATCTTGAGATGTAGTAGGCCAGGGTTAGATTTAGAGTTGTAGTGGATCATTAGGCTAGATTTTGGCATAGATTTATGTTGATGCGAAGAACAACGAAGCTTTAAAATTTATAAGTCCGTTTCCAAACAATCACACAATCCGCAAGTGCACGGATATGTTATTGTAGTACTTTGGATCGAACCACAAGTAGCAACTTACGCAACTAGATAAATTTAAAAATTTGGAATACACATTCAAGTCTAATCTAAAAAAATAAGAAAGGTTGGGTTTGTTTTTGGGTTTTCTTAATAATCTATAAACGAAAGCAAAGCAAGAAAGTAATCAACTTAATTAAAATCAATAAACTTAAATAAAGAAGGCAAGCATAAACATAAAAGTGCAAACTTGAAATAAACAATAAACTAAGATGATGGACCATGTGTAGTTATAATAGATTCACTTAGCAACACGGTAAAAGAGGGGATCAAGCTATTAAGCATAAATCCATGACCAAAGGCATTACTAGCCTAATCCACTCTCATGGAAATACACCATTTCCTTATCAATTACATTCGCTCAACTCTCGCTTGTTGCAAATGAAAAATCGATTATGATTCATTAAGAGCAAGCCCATATAGTCAATAATCAATCTAGCAAACAACTCTCATTGGCTAGATTGAAATAACAAGTATTTGGTTCTCCTAGACATTTCATCAAACACCTCTCAGGCGTGAAATGCATACAAATCTAGATCTTAGTTAGCTACTCTAAAATCTTGCATTAAGCTCACCAAATCCTTTGGAAACCTACGGTTAGTCATCCCTAACACCAATTTTACAACCTAGACTAAGCAAATCTCAACACCCATAGATCCATCAAAAGATATTACTCACACATGCTAAAGAAAAAAAGAAGAGATGAAGAAATAGAAAGCATAATCATAGATAATGCATGTGGCTACTGACCCCATGCATGTGCCTATCGACCATGATGGTCGATAGCCACATGCGTTTGACAGTTTTGGCTTCTTCTTTGCCTCTTTGATAGCCTCCTTGCATCCACCTTTCTCCTATTCTTTTGACTCTTGATTTCTCTTTTTTCTTCATCATTTAATGCTTTAGAATCCATCATCTCAAGCTCTCAAAGTGATCATCAAGAGGTTGTATCTACAAATGCAAGAAAATGTATGCATACGCAACTAACTCTAAGACTAGACTCTAGACTCAAACTATATGGATTCTAAGGCTAAAATGATATATATATATATCCTAAAGGTAGATGAAACTAAGATAAAATGCATCTAAGTATGAATGAAATTATTTACACATCAATATCTAATAGATCTTGTTTAGTCCTTTAAAAGTTCATTGCTTGCTCATTGACGCTTAGTAAATGTTCGATGAAATGCTTGAGCGGACAAGATATATGTTTTTCACTTGGGCCCATGATATTGGATGTCACCTAGGTGCTAGATGGCTAAAAGGGCTTGTAGATTACTATCACTTTCATGTTTAGATAAGCAAGAAGAGAGAGTTGAGCCTTGTAATGTGTAATTGGTGAATAGATCTTCGCCAAGAGAGTGGTTGATCGACAAAAGAGGGATCCTTTGCCTAGGAATAGCTTTAATGCTCTAATAAGCCTTGGCAAAGTCCATTACAATTCTAGATCGAACCCGAACCAATTGTTATGTCAGAAGATCCGATCTTTTAAATTTGTTGCACTTAAAGCTCATCTCTTTAATGCTCTTTACTTATTGTTTTCCTTTCATATTTCCTTTATTTATGCATTTTCATTATGTTTGCCTTTATTTATGTTTATATTTAGTTGAGACGTATGACACCCCACCTAAATCGATCTCCCTAGACTAGGAACTCTAGTGCATTCTCTTTGTTTAGGTTTTAGCTAGTCAAGTCCTTAAATCCTTTGGATGATACCTCAAGTACTATAACTCGACACCGTTCACTTGCACTTCGTTGGGTTAGATTAAGATTTTATAATTTAAGCTTGTCAAAATGGGCAGTGAAAACCGTCCGCCCAACAACTACCTTGAACGAAGTAGTTTTTAAGGACAAGTGATACCTGGTACTATAGGAGTATCCAACCCACGATAAGTGTCTATGCCACGTCTTGGGGTGACTAGAGGAAAGGCATCGAAGGTATGTCTCCAAACATCGATTCACAACTTCAGTTTGACCATCCGTTTGTGGGTTATAGGCGGTGCTATATTTCTGTTTTGTCAAGAAGAGCTTGAAGCATTTGGTCTAAAGGCAGCTGAGAAAAATGTTGTCCTGATCCAAAACTATGGACTTCAGAAATCCATGGAGCTTAACAATTTCATTGGCAAAACGGATAGCCACGTGATGTATGGTGAACGGATGTCTCAAGCCCACAAAGCGTCAATACTTACTCAAACGATCCACGATAATGAAGATCGAGTTAAAGCCTTCAAAAGTTGGCAATCACTCAACAAAATCCATACTAATGTCTTGCCAAATCTCTTCCGAAATCTGGGGTGGTTGGAGAATACCAGCCGGAACCATCGTCGAATGTTTTTGTTTTTGACAAACCGTACATCACGACACATAATCTTGAATCGTCTTCCTCATATTTGTCAAATGAAACAGTTGTTGAATTTGTTTTAGTGTCTTTAATAAACCTGCGTGACCCCCAATCAACGAATCATGATATTCATGAAGTATAAGAGGAATGAATTGTGATGTGGAGGGCAACATTAAACGTCCTTTATACCAAACACGATCATCAATAACATGAAAGATCTGGTTTTGCATATTGCCGCCTGAAATATCTGTTTTTAAATTCTGCAGGTTCCTGTCACTGTCAACTTTTGCTAAGGTATCATGTAGCTGCAAGCTTGATGGCACGACCAAAGTTAGGAAAGAGGCATTAGTCAGTTGTGGTCGTGGCTGAATCATCCAAGAAAGGCCATCAGCAACTTTATTCTCAGCGCCTGGCTTGTACATTATCTCAAACTCAAATCCCATCAGTTTAGTTAGCCACTTGTGGTAATCCATTCACACCTCTTTCTGTTCAAGGAGAAATTTCAGGCTTTTTTGATTTGTATGAACCTAAAAGCGTTTCGGTACACTTGGTTTTTCTTTGAGTTACTAAACCTCTCTTGAACCTGAAATTTATCCGAACCGACCCCGATTCGAATTTTAAAAATATTTGAACGAGCTAAAATTTATGCATCCGAAAATCCGAATTTGAATCGATTCGATCCGAAGCCGACCCGAAACGAGAAATATTCAGGCTTAAATATAACATTTTCTAACCTATGAAACATGTGTATTTAAAAAAAAAGATGTATTCATATACATAATCAATAGTTTTTTTTTGTACAAAACTATCAAATGATAAACAACTTATATAACATATCAATTTGATTGTTTTGATATCTGAGACCAATGAGAGCAACTGGCGTAACTTAAAAATAAATTAAAAACATGATTGATCTTAAATTGAATAAATAAAAAATAAAAAAAAATCGCGCAGTTGCGCGGATCAAACTCTAGTATTATTTAAAAAATCATAGTATAACTTTTTCTAATAGAATTTACGGTAGTAAATTGTTTAAAATAAAAAAAATATAAAAACTAAAAGTTTAACATTCATACTTGTTTTGCATGAGGTTTTCTCTCTCTTGTGATGGTCGAGGCGATAGCTAATTAGGTTTTATTCTGACTCGGAGGCTCGGAGGCTCGGAGGCTCGGCGGCTCGGCGGATGAGTCTGTCAGCGAATCAACGGTAGTGGTTAGGTTGGGCTGGCTCCTTGGGATTATCATGGTGGTTTTTCCTTCGTTTGGAGAATCGTTTTGGTGAGGATTTTAAAGGCACAAATCTTCAATCTTTTTGGAAGGTGGGAACGCGAGAGATCCAGGGGAGATCAGAGGAATTAAGATTGTGGGAGAAGATATGGGAGGAGATCTATATCACTAAATGGGGATAGAGGCTGATGCGAGAGCTGTTTGGGGTTCTAGAGATACAGAGAGTTGAAGGTAAGGAATTGGGGAGATTCGAATGGGTATATGGGATCTTGAGCATATCGATGAGTTTCCTTTCTACCGCAGATCATACAATCTCAGAGATAGGATCTCGATTTATCATTTATTGGCATCGATACTCACAAGGTTTGTTCATGAGTTTTACTTTCAGTATAAAGTCGAGAGGTTTATTAGCTCCTCAAAATCATTTTTACAAGTATTGGGTTCTAAAAATGTGTGCAAAACATTCGGGTGTTTCTGGTATTTACGGTCTGGTTGTTAGGGTTACTCTAAGCTTTGTTCATCTATGTCTATGGTGGTATTTACTGAGAGCTTTGGGAAGATTTCAGATAGCTCAGTTGGGTGTCAACAACAGCAAGGCAGTGGTTCGTACAGAATCGGTGAGACTCTCGGCGGCTGGAATTGCTAAGCGCGTGAAACAGTTCTTGCTAACGTTAATTGGGAGGCTCATGAACCTTGATATCCAGAGGATTGAGAGTATGATCGCCAATCTGCCGAAGATATGGAGATTGGAAGGTAAAGTAGAAGGAGGAGAATTGGGAAATGGGAAGTTCCAGTTCACATTTTTGAATGAGAGAGATCTCTTGGATGTCTTAAGTTGGGGACCGTACCACTTCGATGGCTGGATGGTCTCTCTCGTTCGATGGGAGCTGGTGCTTCTGCCTCTTTATCCGTCGGCTATAACCTTTTGGGTCACTGTGACCGATATTCCATTGCACTTTTGGGCAGAGGAAATGGTGCGCGCAGTGGGTAACGCAATTGGTGAGGTCAAGGGCTTTGATGAGGACTCTGGAAGTGTCCTCATGACAGTGGATGGGTCCAAGCCGATTATCTTTACGACGGTTGTACCTTTAGAGCATGGCGAGGAGATTACAGTAGGACTGAAGCATGATAAACTATCTAGCTTTTGCAAGCATAGTCACATGTTGTCTCACGACGTTACGGTTTGTCTGGAATTGAAAGTAACTCTGGTTCAATGCGGGCAGTATAATTTGGTTCCCAAAGAGGGGTATTCATTGGGCGAAGAAAAAGCTCGTGATGGTACACGGAGATTGCCGGTGAAAAGAGCTTACAGAGAGCATGTATAGGAATAATTTTTGCACGAGTGGGTAGTATATGGGTTTTACTAACTCCCAGGGAAGGAACAAAGATTCCTATGCTGAAGTGGTGCAGCGCGGCACTAACATTAAAGGAGTTCAGAGACAGGTCCGTCAAAAGGGTTATAAAGGAGGTAGTTACCGGAATAATACTAAAGACAACCAGATTAAGGGTGGAAATACGTCTTATGGACAAAAACAACATCAACCTTGGCCGAAGCCTCTGTACTCTTTGGACACAGGCTCAAGTCAACAGATGGAGCTCACGGGGGCGCAGGCTCAAGTGGCTCTTATCCTTGATAAAGGCAAGGCTGTAGCTGTTGATGAAGATGAGGGTGGGGAGAACGCGAGTACAAAGGCTGGTCTGGAGGAGCATATGCTCGATAATGATGATCTCCTTATTGAGGAGGGAGAGATGGTAAATGAGGATAATCAGGGAGAGGATAATGATGGTACGAATTTACGAGAGGCGGATGCTGATCTGGATGGTCTGAAGCAGGAGATAGATGAGGAATTATGGGAGAACGAGTAGGAGAATGAGACTCAGGCTGCTGCGGTTGATGATGGTTCCGCCACTGATCTGTTTGAGGCGGAGGGTATAGTCCAATTGGACTCACATGGTGCTACAGGTGTGTTTCGATCTGAACTTAATTCAAATTCAGGAAATGATGGTTTTGCCTCTGGTTCGGTAATTTATGATTCTGCGTCTGGTTTTGAAAGGCATTTAGATGGCATTGCTACTGTTTTATGTGATATTACGCTAGACAGTAAGAAGGCTGTTTTTACTAAGTGTAGTAAAAGCCCCGAGAAAAATAAAAGGAATGAGTTTTAAAAAGATGAACATGTTGTTATTGGTTTCGTCACGAAAACGTATGGATTCTAAGGGTAGATTAGTTAAGGCTTCACATTGTTCTAAAATTTTTTCTTCTCGTGTTACAGGAGTTAAGACTTTGGGTACTGAAATTACAGGAGATACAAATGGCTTGACACTTCCCAAGATAGCAAGGAAAGGAATGGTGGCTCTCCTGAATCCACCGGCTCGCCCGTGAAGATTATGAGCTGGAACTGTCAAGGTTTGGGCGGCGATTTGACAGCAGACACTCTGAGAGATCTATGGAAAAAATTTAGGCCTGATATTATTTTCTTATCTGAGACAAAACAATCTTTATCTTGTTTACAAAAATTTAAACTTGAGTTTGGTTTTAATAATTTGTATACCGTGGATCCTATTGGATTAAGCGGTAGACTTGCCATCTTTTATAATAATGAAATAAGTTTGGAGGTTTTATTTTCCAATAATCGTATTATCGATGTATTTGCTTCGTTTTATGGAATTAAACTTTCAATCTCCTTTGTCTACGGGGACCCTGTGGCTGCAAATAGGGGTATTGTTTGGGACAAACTTATGGATATAGGTTCGAATAGATCGATCGCTTGGTTGATCATAGGTGACCTTAACAAATTAACTGGGAATCATGAGAAAAAGGGGGAAAAATGAGAACTGCGGCATCTTTTATTCCCTTTAATCAGATGCTGAGTCACTGCGGGATGACAGAGTTCTCTTGTGCAGGGGATCAGTCGTCTTGGAAAGGTACACGCAATAACCAAAATGTAAGATGTAAGCTAGATAGAGCGGTGGGAAACGAAGAATGGCATAGTGCCTTTGGTCACTCCAAGGCGGAATACTTAGCACGGATCGGGTTAGATCATAGACCAATTCTGCTAAAATCCAATTATAAGACGAAGAAATATTACAAAAACTTCCGGTTTGACAAGAGATGGATAGGGAAGGAGGGCTTTGCAGAGGCGATTGAGTGCAGATGGCAACGTACCCGGAATTTTAGGATCCCAGGTTTTGTGGATAAAGTACACAATTGTCGGAATTCAATCTCTTGTTGGAGGAAAAACAATGTACCACCAGGTAAGGAGAAGATCAACAAACTGAAGGAAAAATTGGAGGAAGCGCAAAATGATGACTCGGTATCTCCGGGTGAAATTGTAGATATTAAAAGGAAATTGCATGAGGCCTATAAAGATGAAGAGATTTAATGGAAACGAAAGAGTAGGAATTTGTGGTTAAGAGAGGGCGATAAGAATACAAAATACTTTCACGTAACAACCAAGCAAAGAAGGGCGAGAAACCAGATCTCGGGATTATTTAATCCACGAGGAGACTGGGAGGAACAACCGGAAGGAATGGAGACCATAGAAATAGAGTATTTTAATGATATGTTTAAACCTACCGCGACGGGTGATTTCACTCAGGTTCTCGAGAATGTTGATTCCGTTATCACCGATAACATGAATCAAACCTTGACTCGAGATGTAACAGAAAATGAAGTAAAGATAGCGCTTTTTGCAATGCACCCTGAGAAAGCCCCTGAGCCTGATTGGATGAAAACTTTGTTTTTCCAAAGATATTGGGGGATTCTGAAGGAGGATTTAGTCGGTCTGATTAGGGATTTCTTTAGATTTGGCAAATTTAATGCTCTATTGAATGAGACTAACATTTGTCTCATACCTAAGACGAGTCATCCCAAGAGGATGTCAGAACTGAGGCCTGTTAGTCTTTGTAACGTGGCTTATAAGATTATCTCTAAAATCCTATGCTTGCGTTTAAAAAAGTTCTTACCCCGTATCATCTCGGAAACACAGTCGGCTTTTGTCTCTGGAAGGTTAATTACGGATATTATCTTAATTTTTCATGAGATGTTCCATGGTTTGCGTACTAACAAAAAGTGCCGCCATGATTTTATGGTCATTAAGATGGATATGAGTAAAGCATATGACAGGATCGAATTGTCATTCCTGGAGGTAGTCCTAAAAAAGTTAGGTTTTGGGCAAAGGTGGATATCTTGGTTGATGTGGTGCATCTGATCGGTTTCTTACATAATACTTTTTAATGGTCGACCAACGGGGAATATAATTCCTCAGCGAGGGCTAAGACAAGGGGATCCTCTGTCATCGTACCTCTTCATTATTTGTACGGAAGTTCTGATTTCGAAAACGAAAGGAGCGAGAAAGCGCTATAACGGGGGTCCAGATAGCCCACTATAGCCCGACAATATCACACCTTCTTTTTGCAGATGATAGCCTTTTCTTCTGTAAAGCAGAGGATTCACAATGCCAAGCTATCAGGGATGTTTTGCGTGATTATGGGAATGCTTTAGGGCAAGTAATAAATTTTGATAAATCATCAGTGATGTTTGGGAAGAATGTTCCAGAACAGACAAAGGTATTGTTGAAGGCGAGGCTAGGTATTTCAAAGGAGGGAGGTATGGGCACATATCTTGGAATTCCTGAGAGTCTTTGGGATTCCAAGAGTCATATTTTTAATTTTGTCAGAGAACGGTTAGGCAACCGAGTGAATGGTTGGTCTTCCAAGTTCATATCCAAGGGGGGCAAAGAGATCCTGATCAAATCAGTTGCTCTTGCGCTACCCAATTATGTCATGTCATGTTTTAAGTTTCCCCAAGTGTCAACAAAAAAGTTAACTAGCGCGATTTCTAAATTCTGGTGGAGCTCCAATGGATGTAACCGCGGTCTCCATTGGGTTATATGGGACAAATTATGTATACCAAAAGAGAATGGATGCCTAGGCTTCAAATCTCTGGAGGATTTCAATACACCCTTATTGGCTAAACAATTATGGAGGCTAATTCAGTTCCCTAAGTCACTAGTAGCGAGGGTTTTACGTGGTCGATATTTCAGAAAGGTTCATCCGTTAAATGCAAGGAAGCCTCATTCAGCCTTTTTCGGTTGGAAGAGTATATTCTCAACTCCGAATTTTCTTAGGCAAGGCATTAGGGAACGTATAGGTTCTGGGATAAACACATCGGTCTGGCAGGATCTGAGGATTCCGGATGATACCCCGCGACCAACAAGAGGTCGGGGTAGCCTGAGGTATCCTAGGCTAAAGGTACATCAATTAATTGATCCACAAATGAAAGACTAGCATGTGCCACTTCTCCAGGAATTATTCGATCCAGAGGATATTATTTTAATTAGGGGTATTTATCCAAGCCGCATCATTACGTACGATGACGTGGTTTGGCACTTTACCAAATCGGGACAGTATACTGTTAAATCGGGCAACAAAATACTTAATGCTCTGGGGATATCTCGGATTAATAATAATGGTTGGGGACCAAGTTTAGATGCTTTGAAAGCTTTCACCTGGCAAATAAAATGTCCTCTGAAGATTCAACATCTTCTCTGGCAAATCATANAGTAGTAAGTTAAATTAGATGAAGGGGGGGGGGGGGGGTTCGTTGTGATACAATTTTTCAGAGTTGTGGTTCATGTGAGGAAACAATTAATCATATCTTTTTTTAGTGTGCCTCGATCCAGCACATTTGGGATCTCTACAAGGACCAAACAAGAAAGAAAGCCTTTCCTTCTCAGGCACTTTACACTAATATGGCCTACCTTTTTTGGCATAACCCTGTGCGAACTCGGGATAGCGATCATCCCAATCTCTTCCCATGGATAATTTGGTTAATTTGAAAAGCAAGAAATAAAAAGGTTTTCCAAGGAGTACAATTGGATGGGGCAGAGATACTCCGCTCAGCAGAGACAGATGCTATATCTTGGAATGAAGCGCAAATCGCCTTCTCCTCGAAAGAGGATAGGTTTTGAAGCGATCTAAGCACTCCAGATGGATTAATTTGTCGGACAGACGGTTCATGGAAACAATTGGATCCTACTTCAAGACTTGGATGGATATGCATCAACAAAGATGGGGAGGTAATTTTGATGGGAGCAAAATGCCAATGCCGGAATCTTTCACCACTTCATGCCAAGTTCAAAGCACCGTTATGGGCGATGACAAAACTGCATAATCGCAGAATAGACTGTCAGGTTTACCAGACGGATTGTGCGGAGCTCATTAGTATTATTCAGCTTCCGGAGGATTGGCCAGCCTTCCATACACAAATTCAAGATTACCAGCATCTATGTGGTTTTTTCACCGACTTCTCATTGACGTATATTCCGCAGACAGCAAACACGCAAGCAAATAATCTGGCACGAAGATCTCGGAAATTTTTAAATGATTTTATTTATGTAGACTCATTTGCTCCGAATTGGCTTTCCACTTTGAGAGTTAGTTAATATTTAATGCGTGGTTGACAAAAAAACATTCATACAAACTTCGAAATAAAGGGACAAACTGCCAACATTTCGAAACAGACTGCATGGAACTCATCACAATCACTCAAAAACCAAAAGACTGGCCAGCTTTCTGTACACTCATTCAAGATTTTCGAAGATTACAAGAACACTTCCCAGATTTCTCTTTATCTGGTATTCCGCGCACGAAGAATTTGCAGGCATATTGTTTAGCTCGAAGGGCTCAAATTTTATTTCATGAATTAACATTGGTAGACACTAAGCCTCCTAGTTGAGTTAATAACCCTGGAGTAGCGTTCTAATTAATGTGTTGCAAAAGAAAAAAACATTCATACAAACTTTGACATTAAGTAATCCCATGTAACATATACAAAAGTAGTAAACTTAATTTAAATGCATGAAATAAGTTTTTTTATCGTTTGTAGCTTAATGGCAAGTAGTTCCTCTCATTAGAGGCAGGTGCGGGTTCGAACCCTGGTTTTGTGAGATGTCAACAGAAATGATGCAACCACTAGCCCACTTACTCATCTCAATAAATGAAATAAGTTAAAAATCCAATTTGAGTGTTAGCTAATTCCATGTACAACTCTACTTGTAATGGTGCATTCAAGGACCCTTCAACACGTTCAAAGGCCACATGCATTTCTTCTTCCATGGTTCAATGTTTAATTTGTACATATATGAAAAGTTATGTACATATTTTGTCGGAAGCTGTCAACGCAAAATTCCAATCGGGGGTTTTATGCAGACTGAAGGTATCTAGTCTGTGGTTGCCAGCGATATGTAGCCACTGCAAAAGTGTAGGTCACACGATCTCAAGATTCTTGAAAGCACCAACCTGCAAGCATTGCAACTCAGGCAATCATCAATCAAGCAACAACCCCCATTATCACAAGGAGAAAAGAGAGTGAAAAGCCCCCATTAGATCAGAGTATCCGATTGTACCTGATCATGGGGCTGCTGCAGGAACTATATGGTAGTGAAAGGTTCAGACTCAGCAGCCTTCACAGTAAGGAGCTCCAACAATGGTGAAAGACTCAGCAACTTGCTCAAAAACAGTTGTTGTGGTAGAGATAGAGGCCGAGACAACTGCTCAGTTTAACACTAAAAGTGCAGTAGTTGCTGATGAAAGAATCACGGTCGAGTTATGATCTAAGATTTTTTCTACGCCCATCATGGATAGAAGCCCGAAGCAAGATTCAGGCTCGACAAGTGAAACCAACTCAATTGAGGATAAAAATTTTGATAAAGAAGATCCCCCTGATACTTACATCGAAGTGATATCGAAACGGCAGCTTAGATAGACACGGTCAAGGCTCAAGGTATAGGAGAGGGCACAAGGCCCTTAAAACAACTGATTTTTTTGTGTAGATGGAGATTTTTTGTTGGAATGTAAGGGGTATAAATGATCGGATTAAACGTCGCAGCTTAAAGAAGTGGTTAAGACTTCATCAACCGCTTTTTGTGGTCTCATTGAGACACATGTTCATCTTGCCAAAGTAAAAGAGATACATCAAAGTATAGTACCTGGATGGCATTTAGAGAATAATTACGAGTTTTCAGATCTTGGTAAGATTTGGATTGTTTGGTATCCTTCACTTAAGGTTGATTGTGATATGGAAGTCATTACAAATGGTCACCAGCTTGGTTCATATACAATTCATGGGCATGGAGATTATGATCTCAAATCATTTACGATTTAAATTGCAAAAAGGAAAGGAAGCTACTTTGGTCTGAGATAAAAGAGGTTTATGCATCAATACAGTCTCAAACAAGGCGATGGATTTTGCTAGGAGACCTAAACCAACATCTTCATCCTACAGAGCATTCCAATGAGGATCCTCACATAATTACCAAAGGAATGAGGCAATTGAAAGAGTGCCTGGAAACCGCTTCTCTCTGGGACTTACCATACAGGGGAAATACCTTTACTTGGAAAATAATCAAGATTCCATCATTGCGAAGAAACTTGATAGGATCCTTGTGAATGAAGAGTGGCTGATTAAATTTTCGAACTTATTGGGACTATTTGCAGAGCCCAATTTCTCTGACCATAGTCCTTCTTGTGTATTTCTATACTCTCAGAAGAGTAAGCAGAGGTCTCCACTCAGTTCTTCTCTATGCTAATTTGAATGCAAATTTCAATCCTCTCCTAAAGACTTGTTGGAACTTTATGGAGTTTTTATGCAGTTTGAAGGGTCTCTTATGTGGAAGCTGTCTAGGAAATTGAAAGAAATTAAAACCATCATAAGAAGCTTTAGTAGACAGAACTATTCTAATCTGGAGCTACGAGTGAAAGAGGCATATGATAAATTGCTTGAAACGTAACATTCTCTCCTGGCTAATTCCTCCCCTATGGCAGCCGCAAATGAGAAGCTATGCTTCAGGAATTGGCATGATTTGGCAGTGGCTGAGGAATAGCTTATGCGTCAGAAATCAAGAATAGGCTGGCTAGAAGTAGGAGATGCGAATACGACCTACTTCCATAGGGATGTCCAAACGCGCAAGTCTCAGAACAAGATTATTTTCCTTAAATATGAGTAAGATAATATCATTGATACTAAAGAGGGAATCCAGCAAATTGTAGTATACTACTACTCAGCACTTTTAGGTGCACCAACCACTCCTTCAACAGTTTCAGACATTGAACTTTCTTAGTTGGTCGAATATAGATGTTGTGCAAGTTCTGCTGCTCTGCTCACAACCCTGTTACAACCATGGAGATTAAGCAGACTTTATTTTCTTTACTGAAGAATAAGGAACCAGGGCCTGATGGATATCCGGCAGAATTCTTCACCTCAAATTGGAAGATTGTTGGCAAAGACTTGATTGAAGCAGTTTCTGAATTTATTTCAGATTACGGAAACTTTTAAAGAAATGGAATGCGACGATTCTGGCTCTCATACCAAAATCAGAAAATGCAGAAAGGCCAGGGGATTTCATACCAATATCATATTGCAACACTGTTTACAAGGTTATCTCAAATATACTTGTAAACACGCTGAAAAAGATTCTCCAAGAGGTAATCTCAAACAACTAAACGATGTTTATATCAGGCAGATTATTGATGGAAAATGTGCTTTTGGCCACTCAATTGGTTATGAGATATAACAAACAAAACGTAACAAGGAGAGTTATGCTAAAGGTGGATTTAAAGAAAGCCTTCAATTCAGTTAAATGGGATTTCCTGGTTAAGCTTCTCCACACTATCAACTTTCCATCAGAATTCATAGACTGGGCTTCTTAATGCGTATCTACAACAATATTCTGAGCCTCAGTAAATGGAGAGTTATGTGGGTTCTTTAATGGCACTAAAGTTCTAAGGCAAGGGGATGCTATATCACCCTACCTGTTCTTGTTGGTTATGGAAGTTTTCTATCAACTTTTGAGAAAAGGGTACAACCAGAATCTTATTGGACATCATCCCCTAGCAATGGAGCCGGAAGTTACTCACTTATTGTTTGCAGATGATATCATGATATACTTTGATGAGACAAAGAAATCACTGTCCAACATATATGCTCTCTTGGAAGTATTCTCTGAATGGCCAAGACTGGTTCTAAATAAGAGCAAAATAGAGGTTTTCGGTGCTGGCATGAATGAAGTGAAGAAGTCTGAATTAACAAGACTTTGTTTCAATCTTGGAACAATTCTAGTGAGATATATAGGCCTTCCATTGATTGACAGAAAGCTATGCAAGAAAGATTATACGCCTCTACTCTTGAAGATTAAAGGTAGATTCACAACTTGGTCATCCAAAGCACTATCTTACGCAGGGAGGAAACAATTGATTGCCTCTGTAATCTATGGATCTATCACCTTCTGGTCGTTTGCGTTTACCCTCCCCACAGGTTGTATATTAGAGATTGAGTCTTTATGTTCAAGATTATTGTGGAATGGAAACATTGATAATAAGGCAAAAGCAAGAGTTTCATGGTCAAATATGTGCCTACCACTAGAAAAAGGAGGGCTAGGTCTCAGGCACATAAAGACATGGAACAACACTCTTTGCCTCAAACTTATCTGAAGGTTGTTCTCAAATGACGAAGCATTATGGCCAAGGTGGATGAAGAAGATCAGACTCATGGAGAATTGTTTCTAGAATTTCAATGAGAAAAAAACAATCTTCGTGGACATGGAAAGCCATTCTCAAGCTTCGACCTTTGGCAGCCAAGTTTTTTAGATGCATAGTCGGATCTGGCAATATGACAAAGTTCTGGTTTGATCATTGGACCCCTAGGGATCCTTCGAACTCTTTCTTTGGTGAGACAGGACATAGACAACAAGGGATCCCACTAACTAGCATGGTTTCCGAAGCTTGTTTCGATAGAGGCTGGAGACTTAAGCATGCATGTTCTCTGCAAGCATAAACCCTCCAATTTCATCACATGCAAGTCCCCATTCCCTCTCCTATTGCAGGTCCAAATGCATTTTATTGGCAGATTGGTGACAAAGAATATTCTAATTTTCCTACAAAACTTACCTGGGAGTAGCTTCGTCCATCAGCTAATGCAAAGGAATGGGCAGTGTGAGGGATTAAACTCACCTCTTTAGATTTCGTGAATAATGTTTAGGTTTAGGGAGAGATTACGCGGGTTGAATCCCGTAAGAACTTAACGAATGAAAGCTATTTGTATTGATGATTATAATCGGAATAAAGAGTACAAGAGAGGTTTAGTGCTACCCGTGAACAATGAAAGAAATGAAGATTTTACTTAAGAATAATATAATGGTAATCAGAAAGTAGGTAGAAGTTTCTAGGTTGAAGATGAGTTGAAAACCGCCTCTTGTTCGCCTTTTCTCCCTCTTATATAGCTCTCTTCCTCGTTAGAGAACTGTTGTAACAACTCCGAGATCTCCTCCTTGATTTTCGGAGTGTCTAAAAACTTGTTTGACCGAGTCCGTGACCTTTTCCATTCGTCCGAGACATGCTGCGCCNTGTTCCACGAGACCTGGTCCTCTCCAGATCCACGAACATTGGCAAAGCCTGTTTTTATCTTGTCGCGATAGCTAATTCCTTATGGATGTGACTTAGGCCCATTTCGAGCTCAACATTATCTCTCTTAGGCCTTGCTCACGATTCGAGCTACCCCTTGGATAATGGACCAGATTTAGGCCCAACAGTTGCCCCCAGCTTTCGAGAGGAGGCTCCTCGT
>OVAN01005304.1:0-23778 GCA_900406275.1 Anastatica hierochuntica | reverse complement strand
TCTCTTTGATCTCTTCAATTGCAGCGATTGTGGATGGAGGTGTGGCTGGAAAAAATTGTTTGATGTCCTCTTTTACAGCTCGCAGCTCGCTCTGAGATTTCGTGGCCTCCTTATTAGTGATTGGATGTTCCATCCTTTGATAAAGTTCTTATTTTGTTGTCAGAACTTCAACAATTGCAGAAGCAATGGTTTTCATCTTCCATTCAGTCAACGTCACCTCTTGTGTCTTCTTTCTTTTGCTGAAATCTCCAGCCATGGTTTCGATGAATATAGCTTCAACTTTCCTATGTTGAGATTGATCTGATACCACTTGATGTAACCCAGGATCTTCTGAACAAGAAAACAGAACTTTTCAGATCTGAATTTTGTTGAAAAGTTTGCGAAAATTGTAGAGGATATTTCGATGGGAAGAATACAATAGATTGTTGTTCAGATCTAGAAAATTAACTCTTTTAAGGATCTAGAACAGAAGGCTCTTAGAGAATTAACTCTTTAGCAACAGGTTTTGTTCAAGATGAACAATGGATTCATTTTCTTTTATAAGAGAAAAAAACTTAGAAAACTTTGATTACTTAAAACTTGGATAAAATTCTGGATTGATCTAAAAGCTGCAGATTACAAAACTTAAGTAGAGATGATCTACTAGGGTTTCCTGCGATAATAATAACCTAAAACTAAACCAAGTATCGAAAATAATAAACCAAACAATAACGAGAAATAATTAAAAATCCTAATCTAAAAACCAATTGCTGAAACCGAATAATTGGAGCTTTGGTCGAATGCTGGTTTTCCTCATCAATTGAGTTCGAAATTGGTTCAGAGTAAACCAAACAAAAACTCGATTTTGTAGCTTCTTGGACTTGAATTTTGTGGCTGCTCATCTAACAAGTAGTAATGGACTCTCAATTTAGACTTGGACTTCTTTTGGGCTGAAATAACCATGCCTTCTTGGTCACTTGATCCAAAACATGATGTTGAGGTTTCTTGAATGTTTTGAACTAAGAGACCCATCTTGAAGGTAAAATATGGGTAGAATAATGTTCTTGCCTCACATGGAAGATTTGCTCTTGAATTCACATGAACAGGCTTGACAGACGAGCTGAAAGTCTGTTGACTTTGAAAATTTATAACTAATTCTTCCCAACGTCTTTTCAAGTGATTCCACT
Organism: Anastatica hierochuntica; assembly: GCA_900406275.1. Taxonomy (NCBI): domain Eukaryota; kingdom Viridiplantae; phylum Streptophyta; class Magnoliopsida; order Brassicales; family Brassicaceae; genus Anastatica; species Anastatica hierochuntica. The sequence goes on along the minus strand of OVAN01005304.1, from coordinate 22,612 downwards.
TTGTCTGTATCTCTTGATGTCACAGCTGATCCATGTTGCATCAGGTCCTCTTAGCAGGGGGACGATCCGAGTCTTGACTGCCCCTGGACAAACGGGGACTTGATCCAGGCTTCTAAACGACATTCTCTCCAGACATAACGACCACCTTCCCGTAAGGATCAACACCACACTAATCCAAGGGACTGGCCTCGACTCCTTGCTCCCGATTGGGTCCACGAACCATTGAGATTGGATTAACGACTTGGATAGGTTTCGATTATCCATCATCTAGCATGTCTCTGATAGTGTCACGAAAAGAACCGGCAAAGACCTTGTCATTCAAACTCCCACGAGATTGGGAGCCTACTGAATGTTTAGTCTGTCGAGACCTGGCATAATTTGACCTAAAAGAAGGCTGGAGAGGCATCTTGCTGATAGTTTCTGAGGTGCTGGCTTCGGTAGAGATATTAATAGGGACCTTGTCCTTGGAGACTGTTAAAAAAAGGGAAAGAGTGTGTAAACACAAGTTTAAATACCGAAGGCAAGCCAAAGAAAGTGGTAAGATAACAAAAGGTAAGGGTCCTACCTTCAAATGCGGTTATCGGTATAGGGTCAAGAAAGGTGATCTCGTAGACTTCTGGGAACCTGGCCCTACCGATCCTGAGAGAAGGGGAAGTTGACCAGTTAGTAGAACCTTGTCTAAGCCTTCTGACCAGGGCTCGAGTGAGTTTTGTAGTGATCTAAGGAGGGTCTGAGATACCTAAAGCAGAAGCAGGATCGTTAAACTTTAAGGTTTAGCAAACGATAGTTCTGAAAACAAAACAAAGGTCCCTAACCAATCAAACGAGTCCAAGAGGTACGCATCACGCGACCCACAGGGACCTTAACCGGATCAACCCTCACGAAAAAGAATTTTTGTCTCCAGAATTTGTCGTTAACAGTAAAAGTAAAGATCCTGCGACCAGGTCGAGCTGCGAGGTAATAAGTCCCTCGAGAGGTGATGGAACCGCCATCAATTCCTTGTTAGCTCCAGCTTTGACCATCATGTTACAAATTTCTTGGTGAGATAGGGTGGAAGCCTGGTGCGGACCAAAGACGACAGCTCCAGGCTCAACGATGGTTAAAGCCCTAGAAACCATCTCTGTCTTCACGGAAACGGCAACGGCAACGTCCTTGTCGATCATCGTCTTTTTGGTCCGTCGGCGCTTGCGACCTTCTTTCGGAATTTGGGAGCTTCCGGCATCACTCATGGTGGACTCCATTTTTCAAAGAAACAGAATAAAGAGGTCGGAAAAGGAAACCCTAAGAGGGAAAAGGGGAAATTGTGGAGACTAGAAAGAAAGAGATCTAAGGAGGATTCCTATAAACAGAGAAGTCGTAATAATTAAGAGAGGGAGTCGAAAGAGCCTACCTGGGAGATCGTGAGAGACGTGAGAAAGGGGAGATTAGCAGTTAATGACTGCTTTATATCTTTTCAAATCAAAGTGGTTTCCCAAATAGAACCCTTCGCCTCCTTACAACCAGAACCGTTCGATCGAATACGGTAGATCGCGACCATCGATTCAAAACAAACCAAATCTCCACGTGGAGATTGATAGACATCCTATCAGGTGGCTAATCATTGCGAAATCTCGATAGGTTTCGTATCCAGGTCCGACGGGTTCTCGGGCATGGATACTGGGGGAAACTGTTGGGCCTAGATTTCACAAAGTCCAATAAGGGGAAACTAAAGACAAAAGGCAAAGAGATGATGGACCGATGAATGTGCGGGCCCATTATGAGAAAATGGGAGCTAGCTGCAGCTAGACGACGTCGTCTAACCAGTCAAAGGAGGTCGGCTGCTCTCGAGATATTGGGGGAGGAGATCTCGGTGGCCGAGATTTGATTCCGAGAGAGGTTAAGAACTATAAGTCGGGAGGAGGTATCAAGAGAAAGGGCTGCCCGCATTTTAGCCTTCGATAATATCATTTTAACATTTGTATCTTCGGTTACTGCATAATTCTTATTCCTCTTCTTGTAAAGCTCTCGTTGATTACTAATAAAGAAAGTATTATATCAATTTGATCCATTGTTTAGCTCAAACGGGATTCATTCCTACTCTGTCCCACCAATCTACTTCTCCTAGACCTAATCCTTATTGATTGTGAGATCTAACCCTCACACCAATGATCTTAAAACTACCAGCTGCAGAAAAGAAATGAGAACTTACCGACTGAGATGGCGGTGGTGCTCCTTTCGTAGCTACAAGTATCAAAGCAGAGACCAATTAAGATATTTATAACACTCTTCTCAACAACTCTCGAGAACGGCGTACTACTAACCCTAACTTGCCAAACATGCAACTCCGAACATAAAAGATCAACTCATAAATAATTTCTAACATCGAAAATCTCCAAACAAAACCAACAACCATAATAAACCAAGTCTAAACCGATAAATAAATAAAATGTCTAAATGGCTAAAATCAAATAAAATCGTTGATTCCAAAACAACACCGGAAACCGTCCAGCTCATTCGACTATTCGTTAATCTCCCATGAAAAGGGAAGGGAAACAGAGGGGTGAGTGAAAGAGAAATCACTCAGTGAGGTAGGGATAGTTGCACACGCAAGACCACATACCCGACTCAGCAATAAAACTACGCTAGACTAGTCCTAAAACATGTAGCAAACATGACACCTAATGCGCTCAAACATAGCAAACGATGACCCTATCCCGAGACTTCAATGATCGCTCACACCCTCCAAAGAGGCTTCCTCAACATAGGATAAGTGCTCATACACACCGCCGTCGTGGACGCTTTGTCGATCTTAGGGCTAAGAACAACATATCGACTTGTTGCTCGCACCCTCCGCATACATGATCCCGGGATACAGCAGCCCGACTTTGTACCCCCACGCCTAGGTCTCCATATCCATATCCACATATGCACATATAATATAAATCACACACCAGAAAACATCATACAAGAAAAGCAACATTGATATCATCTATTATCCTAAGTCCGGTTTAGCAAATTAGAAAACAAATAGACTCCAAACAGACTCAAACAATCAAACAAGACATGTTGCGGTGCTAACCTAACTATAATTGATTGCTAAACCAAGAGCCTACAAGGGGGTTTACGCGGTAACTTCTCACCTTGGCAAATCAGAAGAAAAGAACAGCTTTTGAGTCTCGAATGTTCAATCAGACTCTGAATATAAAAACAGGATGGAAAAACAATAAGAATAGCCCTAGAATGAATGAAATTAGATTTATAATGGAAAAGCAAACCCAACAGGTCAAACCAGGCTGAATCGGTCAATTGGTCAAAGTCAGCTATCAAAGTCAACTCTCCGGGTCAAAGTCAACGATCAAAACCGTGGTCAACAGTCAAACTGGTCAACTCAATCATTCTGGTCAACACAGTCCGACCCAGCCAGTAACGGTCTAACACGTGGACCAATCTGATTCTGACACATCAGCAAGACTCGTCACGTCAATAGCGACACATCACCTCTGTTCCAACTGGGCATATTCGACCCATTCAGCAATGGTCTAACACGTGGACCAATCTGGTTCCGCAACGTCATCAAGACTCGCCACGTTAGTGACACATCATCATTGACCAGACTCGGTTAATTGTCCGAGTTGACTCACCGAGTTACTGAGTCAACGACGACTCTGGTGGAGGTCCGACGGCAGTCTGGCGGTGACTCATGCCACGGTGACGGTGGCTCCGGTTGTGGGTCCCGACAGTGCGTGAGGTGATGGCCTTAGATCGTCAAAAAGTTCAAACGATAATTGCAAGTGCGTTCAGACTTCTATTTAGACGCGGTCAGCAGCTTTGGCTTCGTCTGGACGAGATCTATTTGCTGGTAGCTTCAGATTTGTGATTGGAGCAACGAGAAGAGAGATCGAGGCAAAATAGTGCTTGGCAAGAGAGAGGATGTTATGATTTAATGAATTTCGGTGGTGGTTCGTGGTGGCTGATGGGTGGTTGTAGGGTTTCGAGGTGATAGAGTGATTTTGGCAAAGTTTCGCTAAAAATGTGGGTGATAGAAAAAAGAGGAGAGATGATGAATCTTTAAATAGAAAAAAACTAAGAAGAGAACCTAGGGTTTTCTAGAAAACAAATTGGGCTTTAACGGGCCTCTGCAATAATCTTAAAAAGGCTGGCTCATTAAGATTTTGGAATGTTACAATTCTCCCCCACTTGAAAAGAATTTGTCCTCGAATTCGCGGGTCAACTGCTCCCCCACTTGGTTTTAGACTTAACTTCGTATTGCTCTCCCTCACACCTCTTGAGAAAACTAGATATACTTAGCTAAGCCACAACATAAATCTTCTCAACATGCACTTTCCGATGGTCAAATCTCTTTGTACACCTGGGGTTAGACTTTAAAAAGAATCAAGATGAACATACTTTACTATGAACTAGAAATACTAACGATTAATGGAATAATGCTGAACATTATGGTGCTTTTAATTATTTTTTGAAAAATCTCAAGTCCCAAAAGTTCCTGAAAATCGTTGAAAATTCTATTCAATCACTACTCTACCTCTTAACCGTATCCCGGGTCATAACCAGGACGGCTAACCATCTCTCATACAAAAATGTAACACCCGTCTCATTAACCCTCGAGAACGGTGTGCTACTAACCCTAATTTGCCAAATACGCAACGCCGAACATAAAGGATCAACTCATAAATAATGTCTAACACTGAAAATCTCCAAACAAAACCAACAACCATGATAAACCAATTTGAAATCGATAAATAAATAAAATGTCTAAAAGGCTAAAATCAAGTAAAATCGTTGATCTCAAAACAACACCAAAAACCGTCCAGATCATCCGACTATTCATCAGTCTCACCTGAAAAAGAGACGAGAAACAAAGGGGATGAGTGACAAGGGAATCACTCAGTAAGGTAGGGATAGCTGCACACACAAGTCTGCAAACCCGACTTAGCAATACAACAACGCTAGACTAATCCTAAAGCATGCAGCAAACATGACACCTAATCCGCCCAAACATAGCAAACAGTGATCCTATCCTGAGACTTCAATGATTGCCCACACCCTCTGAAGAGGCTTCCTAAGCATAGGATAAGTGCCCATACACACCCCCGTTGTGGAGGCTTTATCGATATTTGGGCTACGAACAACATATCGACTTGTTGCTCGCACCCTCCGCACACATGACCCCATGATACAACAACCCGACTCTGTACCCCACGCCCATGTATCCACATCCTTATCCACATAGACACATATAATATATATCACACACTAGCAAACATCATACGAGACAAGCAACAGTGATATCATCTATTATCCTAAGTCCGATTTAGCAAAAGAGAGAACAAATAGACTCCAAACAGACTCAAAAATCAAACAAAACATGTTGCGATGCTAATTTAACTATAATTGATTGTTAAACCAAGAGCCTACAAGGGAGTTTACGCGGTAACTCCTCACCTTGGAAAATCGGAAGAAAAGAACTTTTGAGTCTCGAATGTTCAATCAGACTCTGAATATGAAAACAAGACGAAAAACAATAAGAATAGCCCCGAAACGGATGAAATTGGACTTATAACGGAAAAGCGGACCCAACGGGTCAGACAGAACTAAATTGGTCAATTGGTCAAAGTCAACGGTCAAAGTCAACGTTCGCGGGTAAAAACCGTGGTCAATGTTCGCGGGTAAAAACCGTGGTCAACGGTCAAACTAGTCAACTCAATCATTCTGTTCAACACAGTTCAACCCAATCAGCAACGGTCTGATACGTTGACTAATCTGATTTAGACACGGCAGCAAGACTCGCCACATCAGCAAGACTCGCAACGTCAATAGCGACACATCACCTCTGTTCCAACTGAGCAGATTCGACCTAGTCAGTAATGGTCTGACACGTGGACCAATCTGGTTCAGACACGTCATCAAGACTCGCCACGTTTGTGGCACATCATCATTGACGAGACTCGGTCAACGGTTCGAGTTGACACAGTCAACGATGAGAGTTGACTCAGTCAACGGTCCGAGTTGGCTCACCAAGTTAGTGAGTTACCGGCGAGTCACAACCGCTCTGGTTGATGTCTGGCGGCGGTCCGACGGTGTCTTCAGCGATGGTGACAGCGGTTCCGGCTATGGGTCCCGACGGTGCGTGAGGTGGCGGCCTTAGTTCGTCCGAAACATCAAACGGTGATTGCAAGTGCGTTCAGACTCCTATTGAGACGCGATTGGCGACTATGGCTTCGTATGGACAAGATCTATTCGTTGATAGCTTTGTATTTGATATAGGAGCAACAAGAACAGAGATCGAGGAAAAATAAGGCCCGAGAAGAGAGACGATATTATGATTTAATGGTTTCCCGTGGTGGTTCATGGTGGTTGATGATTGGTTCTAGGGTTTCGAGGTGATGGATTGATTTTGGTAGAGCTTCGCTATGAATTTAGGTGACGGAAAAAATAAGAGATGTGATGAATATTTAAATAGAAATAAAACTAAGAAGAGAAGCTAGGGTTTTCTAGAAAACAAATTGGGCTTTAACGGGCCTATGCAACAATTTTAAAAATGCTGGTTCATTAAGATTTTGGGATGTTACAATTCTCCCCCACTTGAAAAGAATTTGTCTTCGAATTCGCGAGTCAACTGCTCCCCTACTTGGTTTTAGACTTAACTTCGTATTGCTCTCCCTCACACCTCTTGAGAAAACTAGATATACTTGGCTAAGCCAGAACATTAATCTTCTCAACATGCACTTTCCGATGATTGAATCCCTTTGTATACCTAGGGTTAGACTTTAAAAAGAATCAAGAAGAATATACTTTACTATGAACTAGAAATACTAACGATTAATGGAAAAATGATGTACAGTCTAGCGCTTTTAACTTTTATGAAAAATCCCAAGTCCCAAAAGTTTCTGAAAACCGTAGAAAATTCGATTCAGTTCTTACTCTATCTCTTAACCGCCCCTCGGGTCAGAACTGGGACGGCCAACCCTCTGTGATACCAAAATGTAACACCCGTTTCAACAACCCTCGAGAACGGCGAGCCACTAACCCTAACTTGCCAAACACGCAACTCCAAACATAAAGGATCAACTCATAAATCTCATAAATAATGTCTAACACCGAAAATCTCCAAATAAATGCAATAAATATAATAAACTAAGTCTAACCCGATAAATAAATAAAATATCTAAAAGGCTAAAATCAAATATAACCGTTGATACCAAAACAACACAAGAAACCGTCTACCTCATCAGACTATTCGTCAGTCTCACCTTAAAAGGGAAGGGAAACAGAGGGGTGAGTTACAGGGGAATCAACGAGGTAGGGATAGCTTCACACGCAAGTCCCTAGACCCGACTCAACAATACAACAACACTAGACTAGTCATAAAACATGCATCAAACATGGCACCTAATGCGCCCAAACATAACAAACAATGATCCTATCCTAAGACTTCAGTGATCGCCTACACCCTCCGAAGAGGCTTCCTCAGCAGAGGATAAGTGTCCATACACACCGCCGTCGTGGATGTTTTATTGATCTTAGGGCTACGAACAACAGATCGATTTGTTGGTCGCACCCTCCGCGCACATGACCCCGAGATATAGCAACTCGGCTCTGTATCCCATGCTCAGGTCTCCACATCCATACCCACATATACACATATAATATAAATCACACACTAGCAAACATCATACGAGACAAGCAGCAATGATATCATCTATTATCCTAAATCTAGTTTAGCAAATGAGAAAACAAATAGACTCCAAACAATCAAACAAGACATGTTCCAGTGCTAATCTAACTATAATTGATTGCTAAACCAAGAGCCTACAAGGGGGTTTACGTGGTAACTTCTCACATTGGCAAATCGGAAGAAAAGAACAACTTTTGAGTCTCTAATGTTCAATCAGACTCTAAATCTGAAAACAGGACGGAAAAACAATAAGAATAGCCCCGAAAAGGATGAAATTGGATTTAAAACAGAAAAGCGAACCCAATGGGTCAAACCAGACCGAATAGGTCAATTTATCAAAGTCAACAGTCAAAGTCAAATGTCAAAACCTTGGTCAACAGTCAAACCCGTCAAACTAGTCAACGCAATCATTATGGTCAACACATTCCGACCCAATCAGCAACAGTTTGACACGTTGACCAATCTGATACAGACACGTCAGCAAGACTCGCCACGTCAACAACGACATATCACCTCTGTTCCAACTGAGCAGATTCGACCCAGTCAGCAATGGTCTGACATGTGGACCAACTGGTTCCGACACGTTATCAAGACTCGCCACGTTAGTGACACATCATCATTGACTAGACTCGATCAACTGTCCGAGTTGCCTCAGTCAACGGATCGAGTTTACTAACCGAGTTACTGAGTCACCGACGAGTCACGGCGGCTCTTGCGAAAGTCTGGCGGTGTCTCCAGTGATGGTGACGACGGTTTTGGCAGTGGGTCCTGGTGGTGCGTGAGGTGGCGGCCTTAGATCGCCTGAAACTTCAAACGGCGATTGCGGGTGCGTTCGAACTCCTATTGAGAAGCGGTTGGCGGCTACAACTTCGACTCAGAGCAATGAGCAGAGAGATTAAGACAAAATAGTACTCGGGAAGAGAGAGAATGTTATGATTTAGTGATTTCCAGTGGTGGTTCGTGGTGGCTGATGGGTGGTTATAGGGTTTCGAGGTGATGGAGTGATTTTGGTAGAGTTTCGCTAAGAATTTAGGTGATGGAAAAAATAAGAGAAGTGATGAATCTCTAAATAGAAAAAAAACTAAAGAAGAAAACCTAGAGTTTTATAGAAAACAAATTGGACTTTAACGGGCCTCTGCAACAATTTTAAAAAGGCCGACTCATTTAGATTTTGGGATGTTACAAGATTTTTGTCTTAAGGTTAGTAGGATATGAAAATAAGTGGAAGCCAAAGAGCAAAAAGTGATCTAGTTGCTTACAGAGGATAGAGAATTCACATGTTCTTGGAGGTCATATGTAGAAAATCCAATCTCGTCGTAGAGCAAATGGTGTAACCACAATGACCAACAGAAAATCATGCTCATGTCAAATGGATTTTGCCTGGAGGAACATTGTCAGGGCCTCCAGTCTGGAAGAGCTTGGTGTTGTGATTATTCTGAGCAATGATCACCGTGAACTTTGGGTCCCAATTTGTATCAAGAAACTTGCATGCCTAATAATTAAACAAACAAAAAAGGGCACAGATCCGTAAACATGACTAACAACATATATTAAATAAAAAGGTCTTTGGGTCACTAAAGAACTTCAGAACCATAATCCATACTTGCGTCATCTGATCCAGTTCAATATTAAGAACTTAAGATTTGAGCGTTTTGGAGTTCATGAATGATCAGGAATCATCGTGATCCGGTTTACTCTTCCCTGAACTTGAGTAAAAGTCAACCAAGAGCTCCCTGTAAAGATCAAGAATTCTCTAATTAAACTGATGTCAATCATTTCCACTTTGCGTATTGTATACACACACAAGCCTTATACTTTGAGATAAGTGGCCATTGCTTTGAGCTTACAACCTATGATTTCAAAACAAAAACACCAAGTTACCATAGACGTATCAAAGAATGAAAACCAAATACAAAACGGCAGTTAGACTTAGCCTGTCTATAAAAGCATATTTCCATCCCACAGTTTCTTACATGTTGACATGTCAGACTGGCCAGGGGAACCATGGGATACATCCATCCCAATAATGACCGTAGGAACTAGGATGTTAAAGGGAACGCTTGAGAATTTGGGTAAACACCAAAAGGAAAAAAAAGATTTTCAACAGTTTAAATTATCAAAAAGAAGGCCTCTGAAATTTAGCTGAATATTATCATGTTCTCCTCCTTTCCCCCTTTTTAGAGTATATCAATTAAACGCAGAGCCTCACAACAACGAAAATTTCATAGTAAAATCATAATATTATCATGTTCTTCATTACACGGTGCATAATGAAGCTCAACAATAACAGAGTTGCTTCCCAATTGCACCCAAGATTATTAAACTCTTTCCTTAGCTGCATTCATTCTTTTTAATTTCTTCTTTCTGAGATTCTTAGTTATCTATTAAAACATGAACTATGAGAGAGAGAGAGAGATAGAGAGAGAGAGGTGTTAAAAACACGAGGGAGTTGAAGAAATCAGATTAAAGATCGATGAGGAATATTTATCGCGAGTATGATATTGTCGATGAAACCTTGATGAATATGATGTTGTCGATGAAGTTTTCATCCGAGAAATTGAATGAGTTATGTCTGGTTAATCTATTAAAAAAAATAAAAAAACACACAAAGAAACCATGCTCTTACTAAAAAAGAAATTAACATTTGTTAAGGGGTTTTTTCACACAAAGAGATCGATGAATTAGGCATAAGGGTTTTTTTTTCACTTTGTCGCCGGTTTTTCAAAAAAAAGTTTAGTTTTAAAACAAAGTAATGATTAGGGTTTTGAGGTTGATAATATGTTTATACAAGGTACATAATTTAGGGTTAACTTTTTCTAGTGTTTTTTTTTTAAATTTTGTTTAATGAGTTTTGTTGTTTAATTTTAAATGTTAATAACAAAACAAAAGCTAAAATTGTTTTTCGCACAATTCAATAGGTTTAAAATTGTCCAGAAAATAATAGGGAAGATGAATGAACTAATCTTGTGATGCCACGTCAAAATCATTGTATGAGATTGCAACACATATAATTTTCACGATTTATAATTTTTTTTTCTCAAATCCTAGAGAGAGTCTCACACGTGGCCACGTCACCAAATCTCTTCCTACATTGACACCTGTAGAAAAAGATACTAAAGAATATGTTCTTTTTCATTGTCTTGTTTGTTACACAATTATCACATATATACAAAACATATGACGGTGTAAACGTAAACCCTAACGTGTTAGCTCGTATTGACACAATATCGACCCAACTCAGCCCAATACTTCCCCTCAAGTTGGAGCATGAAGATTGAGAATGCTCAACTTGGACACTAGATGCGAAAATTTATCACGGCCAAGTGCTTTCATAAGCAAGTCCGCTACTTGATCTTCCGTTCGGACATGCGTTGTGGTGATCCATCCAGCTTGCACTGCATCACGCACGACATGACAATCCGACTCAACATGCTTCGTACGTTCGTGAAAGACAGGATTCTTTGCTATATGAATAGCTGCTTGACTATCACAAAAGAGACGAGTCGGTTCTTGCTGCGAAAAACCAAGATCAACGAGAAGATCTCGAAGCCAAATAATCTCATCAAAAGCAAAACGCATAGATCGATATTCAGCTTCAGCGGAAGATCGAGACACGATTTTCTGTTTCTTAGTCTTCCACGATATTGGAGAATCTCCGAGAAATGTTACATATGCGCTGAGCGATCGTCTAGTCAAGGGACAACCTGCCCAATCTGAATCGCAGTAAACCGTCAAACTAAGGTCAGGAGTAGATGTAAACAAGATCCCTTGACCTGCGGTAGACTTGAGATAGCGCACGACGCGTAAAGTAGCTTCCCAATGTGCTTCACGAGGCGTTTGCATGAATTGCAAAAGTATGTGGACTGAGTAAGAGAGCTCTGGCTGAGTGATAAGCAAGTAGATTAGGCAGCCAACAATAGGCTCGTGTACTGGTGCTGTTGTGGTCAAATCAGTTTGTGATGTCTCCGGAGGCAGAGGATCCGAGGCGGGAGGAGACACCGAAGGTGTTGATGCAGCATTAATGGGAAAAGGAACAATGGCGAGAGTGTTATTAGGTGAAGGAGACAATGGAGTTGAAGTCTCATGCTTGTCTCCCAAGTTAACGTCATGTGTGGCACTAGAAGAAGACAATAGAGTTGAAGTCTCATGATTGTCTCCCAAGTTAACGTCACGTGTGTCATTAGAAGAAGACAAAGCATCAGACTTGTCTTCCACGTCACCATCATGAGTGACCCCACATGGACCTGCTGTAAAGCCCTCACTCCCCCTACCGTTAAAAGCACTCCCCTTGGCTTGTTGCTCCGGGTCGAATGACCAATCATCATCAACAGAATCGTAGGACAAATGTGACGGAGAAGATGATGACGTCAAAGGAAATGCAAAGGGAAAAACATCCTCTTGGAAAACTACATCTCTTGAGACCAAAATTTCTTCGGTTTCAAGATGATAGACTCGCCATCCTTTCTTGCCAAAAGGATACCCGAGAAAGATACAATGGCGACTCCGAGCACTGAACTTATCTCCATCACGAGACCACGAGTGAACATAGCATGATGAACCAAACACGTGCAAACGATCATAATGTGGTTTTTCATTAAACAAAATCTTGTACGGTGTACACCCTTTAAGAACAGAAGTTGGCGTCAAGTTAATGAGATGCGCGGCGGTGAGCACTGCTTCGCCCCAAAATTTTGTTGATAACTTGGCTTGGAAAAGTAAAGATCTTGCCACGTTCAAAATATGCCGATGCTTTCGTTCCACTCTACCGTTCTGTTGTGGTGTAGCGACGCAAGAAGTTTGGTAGATGATCCCATGTTTCCGGAAAAATGGCGCCAAACAAATAAACTCGGTCCCATTGTCACTACGCACCGTCTTCACCGTCTTGTTAAATTGTTTTTCCGAATATGCACAGAAATTTTCCAGCACTTGTCGAACTTCGGATTTAGCAAGAAGAAGATGAATCCAAACCGATCGCGAGTAATCATCTACGATCGTAAGGAAATATACTGCTCCGCAAGTGGATGTTATCCGATATGGACCCCAAACATCAACATGGATTAATTCAAAACATTCCTTTGTTTTATTCAAACTATCCGGAAAAACATCTCTGGTTTGCTTAGCTCGAAAACACACGTCGCAATGACTAGGACTAGCAGAATTCAAAGTAGAAATAGGTAAAGAAGCTAAAACTGAAGTAGACGGATGTCCCAAGCGACGATGCCACAAAGCTTGATCATAAACTGCTTCGACTTGATTAGCTCGCACTGAAGCCACATCCGTCAGATAATACACACCATCCCGTTTTTCACCGGCTCCAATCAGAGTCCTCGAGAAACGGTCCTGTAATACACACAAAGTATCAGTGAACATTGCAAAACAATTTTTCATTTGCTTAAGAAGTTTCAACACTGAAATCAATGAGCAATTAAGGAGAGGCACATATAACACGTTGTAAAGTGCAACAGTGGATGTAAGTGACAAAACCCCCATGCTAGTAGAGTACTAGCACTTCCATCGGCAAAACCGACAGAGCATGGGGATGTTCTAACGACATCAGTGAGCAAGGAGAAATCTCCGGTCATATGATGACTTGCTCCTGTGTCAATTATCACATCTCCCAACTTCTTACCGGTGAGTTTGTCACGAGCACTGCCAACACTCGTCTTTTCTTGCGCCATCAGACTGATTGCTCGCCATTGATCCGGAGTGAGTTCTGGAAAAACAGAGGCATTGGAGGATGTTGCATGAGCTGCTGTAGCCTGACTATGACCACGACTAGAACCCGCAACGTTATGACCTCTGCCACCACGAGAGCCTCCTCTTCCGTTTTGCTTTTGATTTCTCTCAATCCACCACTCGGGGTAGCCGTGCAACTGCCAACAAAAAGACTTCTCATGTACAGACTTGCCACAATTTGAGCAGAGCAAATTTCGATCTCAGAGACGATTGCTCGGACCTGAAGAATCACCACCTGTGTCTCGGCGAAGCTGCGTAGAAATTGAATCAACAACATCTTGTCGAGTCACAAAACAGATAGCATCACTATGTTGTTGGTCTCGTGCTTGTGCCGATGAGAGTCGTTGTTCTTCTCTAACCACTTTCGCATATGCTTGCGCTAAATCATGTGAAGGATCCGCATCAATGATAGAGTTGATAACATTACCAAACCGAGATGCATCAAGCCCCATCATGAATTGATGTACTTTTTCTTCTTCTCTTTCTTTAGCGAAATCCACTCCAGCAAAACAAGAACACACAGGAATCGGCTTATGCATATACAACTCATCCCACATCGCAGCCAATTTACCGTAATAATCAATCACAGGCATACCATTTTGGCGACAAGAAGCTAACTGAGTTCGAAGATGATGAACTCTCACCTTATTTTCAACACAAAATCTCTCCTTAAGATTCTTCCACAAATCATGTGCGTTAGTAAGAAAAGAAACAGTAGATCGGACACGCGAAGCTATCGACGTTTGCAGCCACCCAATCACCATGGAATTAACAGAGATCCAAGTCTCAAGTTCAGGGTCGTTACTTGCAGGCTTGGGAATTGAACCATCAACAAAGCCCATATTCTTCTTAGCACGAAGGGCATTAGTCATCTCAGACGCCCATTCGTTATAGTTTTCTCCCGTAAGAAGAACCGAAGTGATCATAGCACCTGGGTTGTCCGAGGAAAACAGAGAATACGGAGTTGACAAGGTGGAATCACCAACACGACCAACTGCAACTTCATCTTTTGTATCCATGTTTCTTTGAAAGACAGAAAACAAAGGAAAAAGAAGAGAAATAGAGAATCAACAGAGTAAGAAGGAAAACAGAGAACCGAACAAAGAATTAGGTTTCAGGATTCGGCTCTGATGCCATGTAGAAAAAGATACTAAAGAATATGTTCTTTTTCATTGTCTTGTTTGTTACACAATTCTCACATATATACAAAACATATGACGGTGTAAACGTAAACCTTAACGTGTTAGCTCGTATTGACACAATATCGGCCCAACTCAGCTCAATAACACCTAGCATTTTGACTTCATATTCAATAATATAGATAGACTAGATGATTACCCTCTCTATGCGCGGTATTCTTTTTGTAGTTTCATTTTACCAAAATATATTTTTATATATGCTTTATAATTAAATTAATATGATCAAAACCTTGCATACAATTTAAAAAAAAAAGATGTTAAAAGTGTTAATATTTTTGCCAATTGTAAGCATTGAAAGAAAAACTAAAAGATCTTTAAATGACTACAGTATGATATTGAACAAAATGTCAAAGATTACTAACGATCTTGCACAAAAAGTCAATTTATATTAATCTGGTAGCTCATATTAACTATCACCATTTCATCTACAACATTGCAAACCAATCTTTTAGTTGATAGAGATATATTAATCCTTAGTTAGTTTGTTACGATGTTTCACTATTTTCATTTTGACGGTTTTGTTGTTTCGATATAGAAGATGAAAAAGTTTATAATTACTACTAATGTCTTTAATAAATTAATTTCAATACGACAAATGTCAATCTCTCGAGTGATGAGATGTCAATACCTTGGAGAGAGTTGACATGTTATTATATTATATATAGGTTAATATCAATAACATATGATTTAAGAAAAAACCTACAAATCATTAAATGAATAACAAGGCATTTTGATAAAAATCCAAAGTCTTCTAAAATTCTAATTCCATTCCACCTCTAAACTTTTAACTTGTCTGAAACATATGAGGGGTTAGTTGATTAATATTTGTTATTGTGTAAAATTTTCTATGAAAATGTTTTAAAATAATATGTTTTTTGAAGGTTTTGTATATTATATGTAATATTGTTACATTTCGATAATTTCAAAAGTTGATGTATGTTATTAATGGGTTTTTTGCATCCTTATTCAACCTGGTAATTTTTTTTCATATTTCAATTTGTATCATTGTTCTGCTCCAGATGTTATTTCTATTTTTTTTCTTTAACTTTTTATTTCCTAACAGTCTATTGCCAAGCTAAAGAAACAACATACATTATTTTTGTATTTTGTCAGGTTAACGTTGGGTTTTAAAAATCGTGCTTATCTATCTAATAAGATTAGCTAACAATTATGTCTTTTTGAAGCTAGAAATATAGTTTATATTCATTTGATGTTAGAAAATAATTAAAAATTTGAGTCTCAATGAGGTATTATGCAACAATCTAAAGAGTTGAACAAAGAGAATATATTGTGCTTATCTGTAATGCATCTTGTAAATGCATTAAAATGTATTTTTTTATAATATGTTAGGTTGTCATATTTAATATGCTTTGGCATGTCTTATGCTTAAAATTATGATATTATTAACTTTGCTGTCAACTAAATTGAAAAAAGAAAGAAATAATGTCTTAAGTTGTAAGCACATCAAGATATGAGGGGAATGTTTTGTTAAAAGTGAGGATTTAGAAAATTAACTAATGATTTTTTTATGAGCAACTTATTACAAACGAAAATACTATACTTTATGGTTTGAAATATAAAATTAATATTATTTATATTTTTAATTATTTATGGAGCATCTTAAACCAGTCGAATAATTCCAAACTAAATCTCTATATATTAATCGAGGAGACATTTTGAGAAGATTTTGAATTCGTAAAGCTGAGGTGTCAACCAGAGAGTGATTTCGGATGCTATTAGCCAATAAAATTAAAGTGTAATTAAAAGTATTTAAATGATACACAATTATTTGGTAGTTTCCTGTTTCGGTTGTTATCAAGAATATCGGACTAAACATATATGGTAAGTAAGATCTCAACATCTTTGTATATTTTATGTTTTTGGTAATTAACAATAATACCTAAATTAATTATTTTAAAACTTTTGTAACTACAAAATTGTGATCTCATTTTGTTTTAATTGTGAGCAAAATCCGGAGAATGCATTTTGCAGAAGATATTTAAAGTGATGTTTATATTGTCCTACATCGATTGTGGGAGTATAGAAGATCAATAAAATTACAGTATAAAGTAGAGCTCTCATGTTCAATTGCAAATCATCTTTCTTCATATTTCGAATGTGTTAGGTTTTAATAAATTGAATTGAATAGTAATTATTTTTTTGGTTCAAAAACGTTTTGAACCAAATTAAAATATAATTTATTTTACATTCTTTAGTTTTTATCTCTTTCGGACTAAAAAGAACCCGAAATCAAATCATTTAATATTTCTATTTTCATTTACGTTTTCAAAATAAAAAGATAAAAATTTATAAATACTTCAGTTTAAAATATTTTGATAAAAAATATTTTACAATATTTTTTTAAAATTCGTGAACAATAAAAAAGTTGTTAAATTTTTATTAATCAATTTCTTAAGTCCAATATATCTAAAAAATTGAAAAATTTAAAATGATGATTTATTTTGCCTCATATTGTTTTATTGGGGAGTTATTAGCCAATAAAAAAACTCTAAAAATTTTGTATTTAATAGTGACATTAATTACGATCTAAAATGGATAAGATATTTAATGATTTTATACATATAATCAAAAAAATAAATCTAACACTAAATGAAATATTTCGGTTCATTTAAATTCTGCAAAAGTAAAAAATATAAAAGTTTAAAAAATATTTAGTTTTGAAAGACTTTGATAAGAAAAATATTAGATTTCTTATTTTTTAGAGAGTTATTATCCAATAAAAAACTCTAAAATTTTCTTATATAATAGTGGCATTAGTTACAATCTAAAATTGTTTAGATATTTAATGATTTTATAGACGTAATCTAAACAATAAATCTAAACAATAAATAAATATTTTATTGGAGTAATTTTAAATAAATGAGATTTGCTGAAGATATTTAAAGTGGTGTGTTGTTTTGTCTCACATCGGTTGTGAAAATTTTGAAGAGCAATAATTTACTGTATAAAAGAGGTCGAAATGTTCACTTACAAATCATATTTTTTCACAGTTCGAATACGTTCGGTTTAAACAAATCGAATTCGAACAGTAATTATTATTTTGGTTCAAAAGCATTTTGAATTGAGTTAGACTTAATAACTTTGCAATCTTTTATTTTGATTTTCAAATTAAAAATGAACCGAAATCAAACCAAATAGTTTAATATTTCGGTTCATTTAAATTCTTTAAAAGTAAAAAAAAAAAAAAATTTAAAATATTTCAGTTTGAAAGATTATGATTAAAAAATATTATATTTCTTATATTTTGGGGGAATTGTTAGCTAGTGAAAAACTCTAAAAGTTTCTTATTTAATATTGACATTAATTACTATCTAAAATGGTTAAGTTATTTAATGATTTTATACATATAATTTAAAAAATAAAAGAATATTTTATTTGAGTAGATTTTAATCGTGGAGACATTTTGATAAGATTTTGAATTCGTAAAGCTGAGGTGTCAACCAGAGAGTGATTTCGGATGCTATTAGCCAATAAGATTAAAGTGTAATTAAAAGTATTTAAATGATAAACAATTATTTGGTAGTTTCCCGTTTCGTTTGTTATCAAGAATATAAGACTAAACATATATGGTAAGTAAGATCTCAGCATTTTTATATCATTTTATGTTTTTGGTAATTAGCAATAATACATAAATTAATTATTTTTAAAATTTTACAATTACAAAATTGTGATCTCATTTTGTTTTAATTGTGAGCAAAATCCAAAAAACGCGTTTTGCAGAAGATATTTAAAGTAATTTTTATTTTGTCGCACATCGATTGTGGGAGTATAGAAGAGCAATAAAATTACAGTATAAAATAGAGCTTTCATATTCAATTGCAAATCATCTTTCTACACATTTTGAATGTGTTCGGTTTTAATAAATTGAATTGAATAGTAATTATTTTTTTTGGTACAAAAACGTTTTGAACCAAATTAAACATAATTTATTTTACATTCTTTAGTTTTGCTTTCTTTCGGGTTAAATAAACCGAAATCAAATCATTTAATGTTGCTATTTTCATTTAAATTTTCCAAATAAAAACGATAAAAAATTATAAATACTTTAGTTTAAAATATTTTGTTAAAAAAATTTTACAATATTTTTTAAAACTCGTGAACAATAAAAAATGTTAAATTTTTATAAAACAATTTCTTAAGTCCAATATATCTAAAACATTAAAAAAATTAAAATGATGTTTTATTTTGCCCCATATTGTTTTATTGGGGAGTTATTAGCCAATGAAAAAAATCTAAAAATTTCGTATTAATTGTGACGTTAATTACGATCTAAAATGGTTATGATATTTAATGATTTTATACATATAATCTAAAAAACAAATCTAAACACTAAATGAAATATTTCGGTTCATTTAAAAAGTAAAAAATATAAAAGTTTAAAAAATATTTCGGTTTGTAAGATTTTGATAAGAAAACTATTAGATTTCTTATATTTTAGGGAGTATTATCCAATAAAAAACTCTAAAATTTTCTTATATAATAGTGGCATTAGTTACAATCTAAAATGGTCTAAATAATAAATCTAAACAATAAATAATATTTTATTTGAGTAATATTAAATAAAAGAGATTTGCAGAAGTTATTTAAAGTGGTGTGTTATTTTGTCCCATATCGGTTGTTAAAGCTTTGAAGAGCAATAATTTACTGTATAAAAGAGGTCGAACATGTTCATATACAAATCATATTTTTTCACAGTTCGAATACGTTCGGTTTAAAAAAATCGAATTCGAATAGTAATTATTATTTTGGTTCAAAAGCATTTTGAATTGAGTTAAACTTAATAACTTTGCAATCTTTTATTTTGATTTTCAAATTAAAAATGAACCGAAATCAAACCTAATTGTTTAATAATTCGTTTCATTTAAATTCTGCAAAAGTAAAAAAAATTTAGAAAATTTAAAAATATTTCGGTTTAAAAGATTCTGATTTAAAAAAATATTATATTTCTTATATTTTGGGGAGTTGTTAGCCAATGAAAAACTCTAAAATGTTTCTTATTTAATATGGGCATTAATTACTATCTAAACTGGTTAAGATATTTAATGATTTTTTACATATAATTTAAAAAAATAAATGAATATTTTATTTGAGTTGATTTTAATCGAGGAGATATTTTGAGAAGATTTTGAATTCGTAAAGCTGAGGTGTCAACCAGAGAGTGATTCGGGATGGTATTAGCCAATAAGATTAAAATATAATGAAAATTATTTAAATGTTAAACAATTATTTGGTAGTTTCCCGTTTCGTATGTTATCAAGAATATCGGACTAAACATATATGGTAAGTAAGATCTCATCATCTTTGTATTATTTTATGTTTTTGGTAATTAGCAATAATACCTAAATTAATTATTTTTAAAATTTTGCAAAAGATTGTGATCTCATTTTTTTTTTAATTATGAGCAAAATCTGGAGAACGCATTTTGCAGAAGATATTTAAAGTGATATTTATTTTGTCCCATATCGATTGTGGGAGTATAGAAGAGCAATAAAATTCCAGTATAAAATAGGGCTCTCATATTCAATTGCAACTCATCTTTCTATACATTTTGAATGTGTTCGGTTGTAATAAATTGAATTGAATAGTAATTATTTTTTTGGTTCAAAAACGTTTTGAACCAAATTAAACATAATTTACTTTACATTCTTTAGTTTTGATTTCTTTCGGGTTAAAAACAAACTGATATCAAATCATTTAATGTTTGTATTTTCATTTAAATTTTCCAAATAAAAATGATAAAAATTTATAAATACTTCAGTTTAAAATATTTTGATAAAAAATATTTTACAATATTCGTGAACAATAAAAAATGTTAAATTTTTATAAACCAATTTCTTAAATCCAATATGTCTAAAAAATTTAAAAATTTAAAATGATGTTTTATTTTGCCCAATATGGTTTTATTGGGGAGTTATTAGCCAATGAAAAAACTCTACAAATTTCGTATTAATAGAGACGTTAATTATGATCTAAAATGGTTAAGATATTTGATGATTTTATACATATAATCTAAAAAATAAATGTAGACACTAAATGAAATATTACGGTTCATTTAAATTCTGCAAAAGTAAAAAATATAAAAGTTTAAAAAATATTTTGGTTTGTAAGATTTTGATAAGAAAACTATTAGATTTCTTATATTTTAGGGAGTTATTATCCAATAAAAAACTCTAAAATTTTCTTATATAATAGTGGCATTAGTTACATTATAAAATGGTTTAGATATTTAATGATTTTATACACGTAATCTAAATAATAAATCTAAACAATAAATACATATTTTATTTGAGTAATTTTAAATAAAGGAGATTTGCAGAAGATATTTAAAGTGGTGTGTTGTTTTGTCCCACATTGGTTGTCAAAGTTTTGAAGAGCAATAATTTACTGTATAAAAGAGGTCGAACATGTTCACTTACAAATCATATTTTTTCACAGTTCGAATACGTTCGGTTTAAAAAAATCGAATACGAATTCGAATAGTAGTTATTATTTTGGTTCAAAAGCCTTTTGAATTGAGTTAAACTTAGTAACTTTGCAATCTTTTATTTTGATTTTTGAATTAAAAATGAACCGAAATCAAACCTAATGGTTTAATAATTCGGTTCATTTAAATTCTGCAAAGTGGTGTTATTTTCTCCCAAATAGGTTGTAAATGTTTTAAAGAGCAATAATTTACAGTATAAAGTTAGTCGAATATGTTTACTTACAAATCATCTTTTCTCACACTTCGAATATATAAGATTTTAAAATNATTTTTGGTTCAAAGACATTTTGAACTGAGTTAAACTTAGTAACTTTTGTAATCTTTAGTTTTGATTTTTTGAACTAAAAATGAACCAATATCAAATTGAATGCTTTAATGTTTCGTTTCATTTAAATTCCGCAAAAGTAAAAAAGATAAAAATTTAAAAATACTTCGGTTTGAAAGATTTAGATTAAAAAAATATTTCACAATATTTTCAAAAATTCACAAAAAATAGAAAAATTAAATTGTTACTTTTTTCAAACCAATATCATAAGTCCAATATGCATAAATTTCAATATGCATAATACACCAAAAGTCTCTAAAGTGGAATATTCATTTGTCCCACATCGGGTGTGAGAGTTTTGAAAAGCTATAAACTTGCGGTATAAAATAAATATCACATGTTCACTAAGAAAGCATTTTTTGCCTTATTTCAGATATGTTCGGTTTTAAAAATTGAACAGAATAGTAATTAACCTTTTTAAGTTCAAAATGGTTTGAATTGAGTTAAAACATAAGAATTTTTGTATTGTTTAGTTTTGATTTTTTCAGATTATAACTAAACCAAATCGAACTATTTAGTGTTCTCAAACGATTTTCCATTAAATTTTACAAAAAGTTAAAACAAAAGCTTTCATTTTGAAAATGAATGCCAAAAATCAGAAGTGGCATCCATAGAAGGTTTTTAGGGAGATTTGACCAGTGAGCTTCATTTATCATTAATTGTAGATATTTATTATTGATTAGCTGTAAATATTCAATATATACGTTCTTTCAATTAAATTGAACCAAATAAAATTGGTTTAAGGTTGTGTTAAAACCTAGATTTTATGTGTTAGGGTTAACTACTTAGGGATTAGGGTTTATCATTAATGAGGGAATGAAATTAGAAAGACGACATTGCCTTTTTATTTAATCTTGATACCATAAGTAAAAAGATTATATATCGAATAACTATATAGAGATAAATTTATATTGTGTTGTGTAATTAAAATGTCAAAAATATTTTAGGTTGTCAAATTATGGAAATAATTTTAAAGATTTTTGTGTTTAGGGTTGGGGGTGTGAGTTAAAGGATTAGGGTTTAGGATTTATGGTTTAGGGTTGAGTTTTTATTATTAGCGAAGGCAATGAATAAGATTAAAACAAAAAGCATTGTCTTTTATATTTAACTTTTTAACCATCAGTTTGAATATTTTAATAAAAGATTTGGTTTGAATATTTCAATAAAAAAGA
>OVAN01005303.1:0-23778 GCA_900406275.1 Anastatica hierochuntica | reverse complement strand
AACCACATTTTACATTTATATTAATCTATGCTAAACTTTCTTTCATGGTAACTAGGTATCGTTTCTATTCTTTTAACAATTAATTTATTAAAACTTCATATACGCCTAAATAAGTGGACTAACCGCTATAAAATCTCTATTATCTAAAGAAACAGAACAAAGGTTCCAAACCTCTTTGACCATCATCCTATGCAAGTGAACGATGCAACTATGTATTAAAACAAGATTGATATTTTTTGAACTTTTCTCAAAATTAGTGAGTTAACCTCTACGAAAATATAGAGTTTTTTGGTAATTGCTCTATATACTGAAGTTTATACTCTTTAGTGTTGTTTAAAAATTTCTAACCATATTCTACATTTATATTAATCTATGCTAAACTCTCTTTCTTGATAAATGACCATCATTTCTATTTTTTAACAATTAATTTATTAAAACTTCATATACGGCCTAAATAAGTGGACTAACCGCTATAAAATCTCTATTATCTAATGAAACGGAGACAACAAAGGTTCCAAACTTCTTTGACCATCATCCGATGCAAGTGAACGATGCAACTATGAATTAAAACAAGATTGTCATTTTTTTTATTTTTTCTCATAATCAGTGAGTTAACACCTATGAAAATATAGAGTTTTTTGGTAAATGCTCAATATACTTAAGTTTATACTCTTTAGTGTTGTTTAAAAATTTCTAACCACATTCTATATTTATATTAATCTATGCTAAACTTTTTTCAATATATTATTTTTGAAAATTTGGCATTAACGGCGCAACTTTTTTGAGTTAGTATACATAGATTGGGTCGGGGTCATTCCGAAGTAATATGTATATATATAAAAAAATTAACCGTAAAAGTCTGTAATCCAACCGTATTAGCTATGGTTTTATAGTGTTTTGTGTATATATATGAGTTTGTGTTTGTGTGTACACGTCGTGATAAATTGCATGAGACGTATTAAGTTTGGGTGGGCAGTGAAATAGACTTAAAGAGGGGACGATGCATGAAATGTGACAACAAGTGTTTGACATGCAAATCGTATGCTCTTTAATTTACGTCACTAAATTGATCCCAACGCAATTATTACATCATTTATTATTACTCACATCTTCTGGATTCTTGCTGTCTTCCCCCTCAAAATTGTTTTCTTTTTTCTTAAATGTTTTGATAAAATAAATAATGTGCTGAAAAAAATTAAACTTCCAATAACAATTAATTTTCAAAATTTTGTTTCTAGTAAATATAAGATCAATGGTACTAAAAATAGATATACTATTTGGTTTTCGTTTAATCCGATTTATTGAGAGTTGAACTTGAGGCAGTGCAACAACAACAAAATCTAATACTCTCTCCGTTTTAAATTAGTTGTCGTTTTAGGTTGGTTCACACAGATTAATAAAACATTTAATTTTGTTTATTTTCAATATAAAAACATCATTATCTATACACCTAATCATATTTCAACCAATAGAAAAATAAATAAGAGATTAAAATTAATAAATTTTACCTTAAAACTCTAAAAGGACAATTATTTTGAAAGGAAAATATTTTTCTAAAACGACAACTGATTTAAAACGGAGGGAGTATACTTTTATATACTCCATCCGTTTTAATATCCATGTCTATATGAATGATAATTTAAACTTTTTTGATCTTTTTATACGAAATATATAACGTTTTGCTATTTAATTTGTTAATGTGAGTATTGTTTTCATTTAAACAAATTTATATTTCATATTGACTATATAATAATGTGCAACTAAAATTTATGTAAACATCATTGGAATCGTTAATTAATAACTAATCTCCTGCGTTTTTTTTAACATGCAAAAATAAGAAACAAGAGAACCTCATAAACCAAGCCGAAAGAGTCATACATTACATAACATAACACAATTGCCGAAATCGAAACAAAACGTTACATAAACCCAAAAGAGAAAATAAAATCAAAAGTCACATATGACTAATGATCACACATGATACCAAAAAGAAACAACAAAACTAATTATTTCATTAACTAAAAAGCCCTAATCAACAAGAACTCAATCTACTAAAGTTTTTGATTCATTAAGGATGTGGATCGATCCCACCGCCGACGCCACCAATCACGCCGTGTCCACCGCCGATACCAATACCACCCACCTTCCCAATACCACCACCAAGTCCACCAAGACCGCCAAGACCACCTGCTTTACCAATACCACCAACACCACCAATACCACCGGACTTACCAATACCACCACCAAGTCCGCCTAGACCACCGCCTAAGCCTACACCATGAAACCCACCGATTCCGGCTGCACCGCCTATGCCACCGTATTTACCGATCCCGCCAAGACCACCAATAAGTGGCATCCCTAGACCTCCCACGCCGGCATAACCACCAACTCCGGCGAACCCACCAACTCCTCCGACGCCTCCAATGCATTTTTTGTCTTTAACACTGGCTTGTTGTGGTGACTGATCAGCTGCATTTGCATTTGCATGCATGGCCTTTGTTGTTGTTGTATCGTCACGTGTCTTCGTCTCTCCCTCATCAGGCACGTGACGAGCATGTGCATAGACGAATGACATAGCGAGCAAGACAAAAACTAGTGACAAAACTCTCGACATTTCTCTTTCTCTCTCACTCTTGTTTCTAAACTCTAGCTAGAGATAGTCTTGTATGTTTTTTGAGGTTTGTAATGAGTTTTTTCTAGGGTTTATATAGCAAAAATGTAAAGGTTGTTGGTAGTTGAAAGTAATAAATTTTTGGCTATGAACAAAAATTTATAACATTTTCTTCCTTAATAAAAGCTGTCTGATGATACAACTATACTATTGACAATTGATTGGTCGAATTTTTTAAAATGTTTTTTTGTGTGTGTATAATTTTAACTTACTAGTGTCTTCATGCATGCACTAATTTGAAATAAATTTTAATTTGGTTTTCGTTTTTTTTCTTTTTAAAGTGTAAATGGATTAAATTAAACGATCAAGGAATCGATATTTTGATTTGAAGTTTCAAGATTCTAGTCTCTAAATATACATTTTTCTTAGAAAGCATGTTTAGTTATTATAAATTAAAGATTTCTTCTAAATTCAAGAATTTAATTTATAGACATTAGACATGTTAATATAAATAACTAAAGATAACAATCGGAGATGATCAAGTCTATAGGCGAACAATTAGGGTTTGAGAAAAATCTTGTCTTATACTATAAACAAACCACAAAGAACCCTATAAATGCTCTTAATATTGTAACGTTCAATTTCGACAACTTAAGGTGTATATCGTTTGCGTTTTACGATTAAAACAAGAAGATCTAGTTCATCGTCACGATTGTATCTTCTACAAAAGTTACAATAATGCATTCTTTGATGATGCTTTCATCAAAACTGCGCGAAGTTCTGATCTATAGTGGTAAAAGGGCAAGGAGTTTTCCACTCTGTAGAGCATTCGTTTCAGCGTCACCAAGGCCCTTACAAGTAAGAGCATACCTATTGAAGTATTATAAGAGGTTTTTAAGGGGAGTTCACACACTTCCCAAGGAACCCAAACTCTCTTGAGCTCTTCCGTAAGAACCCGGATCAAGCACTATTTCGCAGGCCCCACGACACGTGGCGGTCCGCGATTGGTTTCTTTATTTTTTTTTTAAATCAAACGAAATATATATATATATATATATATGACACGTGACGAACCTCTCCCAAGTTTGCCAATGGGGATGCTCTAAGAACCATCCAATGGAGAGTAGTTTCTCAAGTAACATTATCTTAACATGAGTTTATTGTTCATTAATTGATTTTGGAAAATTTTTCTGATTTTTAAAAATTAGAATGTCTTGTAAAATAAAACTTCTTACCATTTTAGACGTGTTATATGTTGATAATATATTTATAACATATGTTTTGATTTGTTACTCGTAAAATATCATCATTTTACTAGGGTTATAAACAACAAAAACATAAGATATTTCATCATTTTACATTTTGTTTTTCATTATATTTCACACTTTTAGACGTAGTATATATGTTTTCATCACATTTTTTCATTATAAGATAAAAAAAAAACATAGGGAAAAGAAGAGGCAGAGCAATGTCAAAATGTGAAAGAAGCAGCAGAGGCAGTGAAGGAAGGAGCAAAGCAAGTGAAAGAAACCACTGAGTATATCCAAGATGTTGCTTCTACTACAGCTTCTCGTGTAATTAAAACTAATTAAACCCACATCTTATACACATTATGTTAATTTAAATGTCATGATTTATCACTAATTATATGATTAACTTTGTCACTTAGGTGACTAAGATGACAAAAGATGTAACAGGGAAGGTCACTGAAACAACAGATACCATCACCGAGAAAGCTAAAGGTTCGGTCTCTGGCGTTTTAGGCACCGCGAAAAACGCTACTGATATCATCAAGAACAAGATCCTTGGTGGCGATTAGTTACACTATTCATAGAAAATATTTTGATAACATTGTTTATGTGTGTTTCAAATAAAGTAGTTGTAACATCCCGACCCTCCCCTACCGTGCTTCTTTAGGTTTGCAGATTTACTCTGTCTGACGGTTGGGAGCACTGCCTCGAGGACGCTTTAACGATAAATGCATTTTGGTAACATAGATAGCCAAATCAATCGTTTTAAGTTCTCTCCACACACTATTTTATCTCCATAAATCTAGGTCTCACAGTAGTATTCAGAAAACTAAAAATTTTGATCGAATTAAGCAAAACCGCAACCATATCGAACTAATCTATATTGAACTAATGAAGCCATGTTTGAGTATAATACATAAACATAATAACCAAAAACTGAAAAGGTATAGTATATATAGAAGTTGTCTTAGCTTTTGTTACATAATAATTACAAATACGATATTTAGTCTCCTTAGAGATGATTGAGCTTTGTGTTGGAAGAAAAGTACTAGAGGCTGATACTAATTAGCAATTGATTCTGTTGGGTAAAGGCTATATAAAGTTAATAATTGAAATGTTTTTTACATTAAAAAAAATCATGTGCTTTTAAAAGTGAGATTGAATCAATATTTATGATACAAAGAGTGGTGACAATGTGATGCTTTTAACTACTTTACAGGGAAATATTTTTATATAACTAGCATTTTAAAAGCCTAACATAAAAAGGCATCTTCATAATCATTGTTGATGGTAAATGAACATGTTCTATACATAAAGCTCTAAATTATCTCTAGTAAATAAGTGGTAGATATGTAGTACTATATAATCATTATTATGGTGAGATTAAAACACTAGTGAAAAAGACTTTGGTTCAGTGATAAAGGAGATCTGAGAATGTGTGAATAACATTCCCTTATGGTTTGATTCTCTCTGAAAACAAAATCACATTTCCGTGGGAAACCTCGATTTGGATTTTGGTCCAGAAGTTTACATGGTAGTCCGGTAACAGACAATTCGGCTACTCCGAGCATTAGTTGATTGGACATTCCAAATTTAAAAGAAGTCCAATTTGTAGACTATAGAGCGTAGCACAAAATGCGTTCTTACCGGAAATTGAGTCGGATAGCCGATGGATTAACAAAAGAAAGTTAAAAGACTTATCATTATCATTATGTGTGGGAACATTTTGATTGTGGTGTGTTTTCTACTTTTGTTTGGTGGTCAATGTCATGTGTGTGGGCACATGGAGTTGATTTAGCGTGTTTTAGGCTTCTCTTGCTTTTTGATATGAACAATCTACTTTCTAATGCAAAAAAACCATATAATAAAAAAAAATTAGATTTGCTTTTTGATAACCTAGCTGGCTAATTAGAAAATTTATATGCTTAAGTGTTAATAAAGCCTTAATTAATATTGCTTTGCTTGCTTCAATGGCTAAGAGATACAATCATGACAAGTTACAATCACATGGGAAACTAAAGCAAAAAAAAAACAAATTACAAAGAAAAATAGTGAGATTTAGAAATCATTAGACTCTATATTAAATTTTTTTAACCCCAAAAAATTACAAAAATAACATAATATTCTTGCTTTTTGAGATTAAACAGAACATAATCAACAACACTTCGGGGGAGGTTTCTTCTTTCTCAAGCAAGGTTATTATTATCCCTTTTTCTTGTGTTAACTTGCGGTTGAAGCAAGCAAACCCGAGGTTGAGAAAAAAAAAAGAGACACAAACACACATAAAAAAGAGAGACAATTGGCTTTTTCAAATGACAAATGTGTGAAAATGTACACTTTTGTCTGAATATTAATGGAAGATGGTTTTGAATTTTGGAGGTAATGGCGATGCAAACAACTATGATGAACATTGACGTCCTCTGCGACAAGGTAAAGCTCCGGCGTCGGAAGTAATGATTTTAACCAATGAAGAAGATTTCGCGGCGAGGCTAGAGGCGCGTGCGTAGCTAGCTGAAGCCGCGGCTCCTGAAGAAGTGAAGTAAGCTCCGTTTTGAAGCAAATCTCCTTCTGATCTCCAGTTCCATCCTTTCCAATGACTTGCTGGTGTGTCTACTCTCTTTGTAACCTATCAAGAACATTGAACAATCATAATGTTATAAACTCGCATTTCGGAAAAGGAAAAGTCACTCTTTGGTTAAGTTTTTACCTCTTTAGCAAAGGGATTTTTCGGGGCGGCGTAGCGGTTTCCTTGACTGTTGATTGTCGGGTTTGCACTTCCGCCAATTGCGTACATTTCCCAGTGAGTATAGTCGTTGTTCACGACGTGGAAATACCCGTGTCGACACCTACAAGAGAACTTGCTTAGCGAACTTATCATAGAAACAGAGCATCCTCTGTTTTGTTTTAACATTCTTTTCAAAACAGAGCATATTCTCTATTTTAACACTTTAAAAAACAGAGCATGCTCTGTTTTTGTTATAATATACCTCGGCATCCTCTGAATAAGTCCGACACCGAAATGGTTGTAAGCAATGGTTACTTGCATAGCTTTATCTCTCGTGTACGAATCGCTATGTCCAAGCAACATAACCTAACAAAAAGTGATCAAAACCACATCGTCAAAAACGAGTTCAGGAGAAGCTACGATGCAATAAGTCTTTAAAAAAAGAACCTCATTGTGATGAGTTAAGTGGTTGTTAGATATAGTAATCGCGGTAGATCCCATAACCGCATCCACAAGCCCATCAGCGCAATGAGACAATGAGTTATGATCAATCCAAACATGACTCGATCCAAAGATCGAAATCGCGTCGCCATCCGCCATCGTCCTCCACCCGAAATGCGTCTCAGAGCTTCTAACCATAGCGTTTCCGGTCGGTCTACAATCATGAATATGCATTCCATGAACAATCACATTCGTCACAAACTGAATCGTGATGCAACCGCCATTTGCGATGTGAACGTTTGCGCCGCGTCCATCAATCGTTTTGAAACTGTTAACGATAAGTT
Source organism: Anastatica hierochuntica (assembly GCA_900406275.1). Lineage (NCBI taxonomy): Eukaryota > Viridiplantae > Streptophyta > Magnoliopsida > Brassicales > Brassicaceae > Anastatica > Anastatica hierochuntica. The sequence continues at coordinate 16,407 of OVAN01005303.1, read as the reverse complement.
CTTGTTTTAACTGAATCACCATATCGCGTTTGAAAACGATCCATAACGGTCGGTCTTGTATAACGGCGTGACGTAATGTACCCGGTCTAGGGTTAACCGGATCATCATCTCTTGGGTCAGTGACTACGTAGAAACGCCCGTCTCTACCGCCGATCGCGTTTCGCCCGAAACCAATCCCGCAATCCGCTAAACGTTTACGGTTCTTGTGCCAATTGCGATCGCATCGCCAACAATCGTCAATTGGGTTGCCTGTTCCGCAAGTAAAGTAACCTAGCTTCCTCCTCTCGGTATGGTTTCTCACACTCCTGTAAAAATTCATTTCCGGTTTAGGTCATTGGTTTCATTTTGCTAAACCGGATCTCACTACGAATATTTTAAAATGCATTTATTTATAAAAAAACAATCAAAATCACATCAGAACATAACATGCGCACATGGTTTATCATAAATACTTAAACATATATATATATATATATAACTTTTTTTCATCATATATTAAACATATATATATATGTATATGTATATATTAAACTTTTTTTTCTCATAGACGTGTCGGTGGGGTTAGGTTTCTCTTTGCTATAAGATTCTTGAAGCAAACGGACGTTAGAGATAACCGTTAAATAAGAACAAGCAAAAAAAAATCACCGTTGGATAATGACGTTGTAAATTGCTCTGTTACAACCACATGGGCTTTTACTTTTAGTAAACATTTTTAAAAAATATATAATATAAAAAAGACAAATTATTTATAAGTTTATAAACAATTTTGATTGTGCGTAACTTGAAAATAAATTTAACGAATCCGTAGTACGCGGCCGTATAACATATGATTGGTCATATGACTTATATCATATGAAATGTAATTAATTTTCGGGGAGGAAATTATATGATATATATGCGAAAAATAAAAATAAAAGAGTATTCTTATAACTAGTATAAAATATAATAAAATACTATTTTGAGAAAGAATAGAATGAAACACCTTTTTTTAGAAAATATCAATGCGTGAAGCATGTAGTAGGTGATATAAATATTATTTAATGGAAAAGATTAACAACTTCGATTATATAAAAAAAAGATTAATATCACATAGTTATGTCTTACTTAAAAATAATCATCCTGACAGAAATAATTAATGCCAAATGTTCACGGGACTAGATCTCACTAGTTAGGAGAATAAATTATTCGAGAACACTATTTTTATGATAGTTAAAATAGTGTGAACATATGGTTTTCTTAAAGATAAGATATATAATATAGTAGTAACAAAAAAAATGAATTGAATAGGTTAGAGATGAAATAAATGTGACAGCTTTGGTTAGGAATAGATCTTGATCCAACAATAATATGAAACAAAAGTCACAACACAAAATTGTAAATGAATAATAGTTATGAGACTTATATTAGATGATCACATTATAATTCTATTAATTAAGTTAAGATTAAACAAGTACTTACATTTCAACCAAAGCAAGAACTTCGTCGGCTACTTCATCTGGATTCGGCACTGCGTGTTCGTTCCATTCAGTTTCATTCGATCTAAAAATTTAGTAAAATAATATATAAAAATCTCAAAATTGAGAATCTAGAGAAAATTAATGATTGGCATATTCTATTAAACAATGTAATTTATAATGTTTTTAGTTTAATTATTGGAGATTACACCACATTACACTGCTCCATAAAATTTTAACTATCCGAGTATCCGGAGAGACCGTTAAAAGAGAAGTGTCTCCGACAGGATTATTTAAATGACGAAAATACCCCTATAGACCAGTTCGCGTATAGCATTGTCGGAGGTTAAATAAGTAAAAGTACACGGAAACATAGTCAAGTGAATCTATGTAATAAAGTTGACTTTAGATTAAAAGTGAAACGTACGGTTTAGATCGTTGGATCTGGATCATAACATAAAATTCAACGGCTCAGATCAACTCACTTGAAGTTTTTTTTTTCTTTTGATAAAGATAAAGGCCAAAATAGCTAAAAACTGCTAATTTTGTCGGTTTAAAAAAAGAATTATTTATATACTTTTTGTGAATTATTCATTGGAATCTAGGGAAAAATGTAGCTCGAGGATGAAATATATAATGAATTTACTAATGTAAAAAACGTAAATTTAAAGAAATATTCATTATTTTATTACTTTAACAAAATGAAAAGAGATTTTAACATTTTATAAAGAAGAAAAAAACATAGAGATTTAGGAGATAAATACCTAGAGAGAGATGAGATATTGTCGTGTGTAGTGTTCTTCATTGCTCCAACGAAGAAGAGTAAACACATTATAGCTAAAAGCCATGTTTGAAGAACCGCCATTGAAGCTGCAGAAGCAGAAGCAGAAGCTGAGCAAAGTCCTTTACTCAGGTCAGAGAGAATTTAGAACAGAGGAGAGAGAGAGAGAGAGGAGTGAGAGTTAAAAGATAGTGAATGTTAAGGGGCTTGAGAGATATATTGGTCCCTCTTATAGATTCTTGGAAAGTTAAAGAAAAAAAAATAGAAGAAGACAAGTAAAAGAGCCGTTAAGACGGCCGTTATGTTATATCTACGATACGACGTCGTGTGTCGTACATTGTTGATTCTTTGTTATTCTGATCTTTTTTTTNTCTTTTTTTTTTTTTTTTAACGTGAATTAGTTCCGTTTCTTTATTTACCGTTCTAACCGCCACTAACTGCTCAAGCGTGTGACTTGTAGACTTCGCACGCTTTTAATACTTTTACTTTTCCTTTTTTTTATAATTACTTTTATTTTATTTTATTTTTTGATAATTCACGACCATTTCAGGCTTTAATCGATTCAGACTAATCATTTCGAGAAAGTGCAATTCACGGGTAGACTCTCTTCAAGTATTCAAATGGGTTGAAAACCTTTCATATCCGTGTGGGTGTCCGGAAACAATGTGAGGTAGTTTCGCGCAGCAAATGAATCTAACTCGTCTCTTTACCGCTCGACCACAATGCCCTGGACAACTTTTACTTATTTTTGTCCTTACAAGATTTTAAAATGTTTGTTACTCACTTTGATTTTTATTTAAATTTTTTGTACATATTGAGAAACATTTTAAAATTTAGATTATAAGTAGTTTCCTATTTTTGTTACTATTACATTAAATTAACTAGATCAAAACTGAAATTTTAATTAAAACATTAAAAATACTAAATAACACTTGTTTTGGAAACGAAAAACAATTACTACAAAACAACATTTATTTTGAAACGAAGGAGTGTTAACTAATTTATGTTTGACAAGTTTTGCTATTTTTAAAGATCCCTTAAAATGATATTTATTTTCTAGGACAAACTTTAAATTATGTTATTGATTCCATCACCAATATAGATAAATCTTTGTTGCCACCTATTTTTAGTAACATTGATTAGAAATAAATTATAATTAATAGTTTAGATTATGTGTATTGTTGGGAAGTTAAATCTAGTATAGTAAACTAATAGGTAAGGTATCTTAATTATTGATCAATTATAACTAAAAGAGTGTTTTCACAAAATTTAGAAGACGAAAAAATGAAATTCCGACGAAAAAAATTAATATTAGTAATCAAATCATTTACCAACAAAAAAGTATAAATTAATTGTGAAATTGTATCACTCTATTATATTTTACAGTTAATATCAACTTCATACAAATGGACACATAAATTGACAAATTACCATTCAAAATAAATAGTAATCGAGTAGTTATTAACGTATGAAATTGACAGATTTTGAATATGACTGAGCAAACGAAAAAAGAAGCTAATTGGCTTCGAACTGATATTTCACTTTCACATTAACAGTAAGTGAATATGACTAAAGCCAAAAAGAAAAGAAATAGATGAATACTATTAATATATTTTTCCCGTTAAATGGAAAAAATTCAGACCAAAGCCCTAATATCTCTCTAAGTTCGGAATCAACCTTTGTTAGAGCATCTCCATTAGTGAACTTGGGGAGCTCGAATCCCAACGCAAGTTTTAGATTTTTCTAATTTTTTATTTTTATTTTTGTTGATTAAAAAAAAAATTAATAAACGAACCAATCACGGACCGCCACGTGTCGTGGGACCCGCGAACAGTTCATGAAACTGTCTCTTAGGGAAGAGACTGGAAGAGACAATATCATAAAAAAAAAGTTATTATATTATTTTTTTTGTTGGGATTTGTGTAAACCTCCCCATTGAACTCTCAATGGGGATGGTCTTAATACTATAACAGGTATGTCCGCCTCTCCCATACATTCGGCTTCCCTTTCTATATATACCCACCATGTTCGACGATCGAAAGAGTTACATCGGAATGTTTTAAAGAGTTGATATATTGTTTCTCTAAATCACTATGCGAAATTTTTTCGTATTTTGACTTCACCCGCATGATACCGAAAATCACTTTCTAGAATATCATCCATCATAGTACTGTTCCAGCATTATAGTACTGTTCCAGCATAAGTACGATTAACTTTGAAATTCTTATAACAAATGACCGAAAAGATAAATGCACACTCATCACAAATACCTTGGGACATGGTTTAAATACCCCTCTAAACGGGAATCATATTAGAAACATAAACGAACCAACTCTTTGTGCTAAATCACTAATCGAATGTACCAAAGGCTAAAGGCTAAATCACTAACCGAAGGCAGCAAAGGTTAAATAACCATTAATACAGTTTTGTTACATCTTTTATGGTTGTTTATTTGTAATGAAATCATCACAAATATTAAGGCAAATGGGGAGATGATTCCGTACACGGAAACCGTTTGTCACAATCTCATGCTGAATTAGCGGATATTTTGAGTAAAATAATATTATATAAAATATGTTTTGAGCCAAAACAAAATGATTATATAAAATTAACTATAACATAAATTATTTTTTAAGAAACTTTCTCCGTTGCGTTAATCGCGGAGCTTCAAGGAAAAAAAAAAAAAACTCACGAAGAAGAACTTAAAGAATACGCATTTAGTTGTTGTACTAACCAAAGATAATTTTTCAATCTGCATGTTCTCACTAGTTATTTGTCAAATAGAGCAAATAATTTTTACTACCTAATTATTAATTTAGTTTTAAACTCTAAATATATTATTTTTTTGGAAAACTGTATACTTTAACTATTTTCTTTTACTAGTTACCAACTATAAAGTGAAATTTGAAATGATTATTAACTTGATAAAATTTGAGATCAAGACTAATATTCCTCATGCTCTCTTCATTTGTTAGAGATGTATATATATATATATATCATAAAAAGGATGAATTCACTATTTATCCATTTCTATTTAGTATATACTAATTTTGTAGTTTTTAATTTTTTATTTGTATATCGAGATGTCAAACATTGTAAGAGTTAGTTTTGTTGTTTGGTTAGTTAGTCACATTTTATTCATATTTTTGGTAACCAAAAAGTTAGACCTAAACTTGAATATACACACTATATATATATATATATATATATATATATTGAAAAAACCATATATTTTAATATAAAATATTTTCTCATGATATTATGTTTTTACACAAAAAAGCCATTGATGAAAATTTGATTTAATCTACCTTTATGGAGTACAAATAATGTTCCCATGCAAGAACCCAAACTACTCTCATCATAGTGTCAAGTAATTCTTTTTCTATATCCATTTTTGCCCCTAATCCAAAACCAACATATTACTATATATTAACTCTTTTATCAAGAAAAAAAAACATTACTATAACTTAGACGTACCCATGATATCATTATTAACCAAAAATAAAATGTGCCTTTAAAGATTTCGACACAAGACATATATATGAGCAAGTAAGAAACATTACACAACTCAAAATTAAACTAATTTCGATTATAGTAAAGGATAGTTAGTGTTGTTTCAAAAATGTTAAAAGAGTTGACTAGTTATAAGTATAACTTACCATTGAAGTAAAAGATGATCATATCATGAGTACTAAGTCGTATATAATTTTGTTGGATACAGAATGATTGATTCAACTTCATGCTAACAAGTGATTATTGGATCAAACGGTGTAGAAGTTGGAACATTTTTGTCCGAGCAAAGACCTCTGATTCCGTGAAATGGCAACAAAGACGGTGCAACTACTGTTACATTTGCTCAGATTAGTGATACATTAAGAATGATACAATTATAACCATAAGTTAGTGTTTAGCACACAAAAATAAGTTAGTAAAGTACAATTCATTTTATCCAATATAAGCACACAATAAATTAATAATTAAATAATTTTTGTATAATATTACGGTTTGTTTACTTAATAAAATTTTAAAATTACTCAATGGATGATCTCCTTATAACTTTTTTTTGTTAACACTTGTTTTTAATTTGTTATTGAGTGTAATTTACGATATATATTTCTTAAATTACGGTTTGATACATATATATATGATGTGTGCCATGTGTGTGCATCATTCATTTGGAAGGTTGGATTTGGTGGTAACTAGTAATTATTGAAACTTTTTTTTTGTTGATACGCTTTTATTGTTCAAATTACTTTTGTAAAAGTGCAAAAAAGCTATAATAAAGAGAAGATATTGTTGGTGCAAAATGTTTGGTTACGCCAAAACTCGCGGGCCAAATTGGTTACCAATCACTTATTTTTTACTTATCTCTATTTTTTTTCTATCATTTTTTCTTTAATCTATTTTTTAAAATATTTTTTCTTTACATAAGTGAAAAACAGCAAGAACCCATTATCCGATTCTGTAATTATCTTTTTGTCATTCATCATTCAACAGGTAAAATTTACAATATAGCGTTTCTGCATATAAAGAAACATATATACATATATATATATATATATATATAGTTTCTACCTTCAATCAGCTAATATTCATAAATTCAATTAAAAAACGTATATTTTATGGTTGCTAGGTGATTACATTACGAACTTACTATATTATACATTGCTAAAAAATATTGATTTAATCAATTGGATTACGATTTTTTGAAGAATTTTGGAAAAAATTTTTTAGAGAAATTTATTGTGTAGATTATGATGAACTATCTATTTATTGATACAAAATATATTTCTAGACGATATAGTAACCATATAGTTTACCATATAATAACATTATGCTTTACTCCATTTATGACATAGTTGCTAATTTAAGTTTCTCATTTTACTAACTTATATACTTCATGAAAAAAAATACAAGAATGTAGTAGATAATGCGAAGTACTTACTTTTGTTGTTTGTTACTATATAAATCGAAGCACCGACACTTGTAAAAAATGTTACAAAATACTCAAATAGTTGGAACTTGGATCCATTCGAGACATTGCATTGCATGTCGTCGTCGTTTTGCGCTATGAAGAGACGTCTTTTGTTGGTTTTGTTATAAACTATAAGACTAAATTTATATCCTATAAAATTTATATATATATACGATCTCTAGCTAACGTCTCATTACAACGTTAAGTTTGACTAAGACGTATCAAATTAAATTGTTCTATCACTTCTAAAAATATGATTTATATGTTATGATCTAGGGAAATGTATATTACTATGCATGCAGTATTATATTATGGTGAAGCCAAACTAAAATATACATGCAAGGCCCAATTTTAATTTATTGCCTTGTGTAGGGTCCTTCATATATTTAATTTATTTTAGACTTTTTTTTTTAACTATCAATGATATATTGATAATATCACAAAACTTATGGTGATGTGTCATACGATATAAAAAACATATGATTATTTTCAGAAAATATAGAAGAAAAATGTCAACCCTTGGTGGGAGATTTTGGTTAACTTTTTTTTTTTTTTTATTTTATAAATTTGCCTTTTTATATATTGGAAATAATAAATTTTGATTTGTTTTTTAGATGGTAACGATCTCAAAACCCCACACTCACATGCATCCATCAAATGCAATATGTTTTCTTCAAACCTATTCATTACCAAAGAGCAGATAAAATTAAAAATTCATCAACTCTACCTAATTAATATGGCCCCAATTAATTTTTACTCATAATTATAAACTTCATCCTCTGAATTATCATTAGAAAAAAGAAATCATTAAAATTACCTTTTTTCTCAACACTCTGATTTTTTATTAAAGAAAACTAGAGCGAGTACAAAATCATTCGCGGATTTAAAAATATGAAGTATCGCATAATCAAATTAGAAAATAATATAAATTTACAAAAAATGTTGTAGAACAAAATATATGCAATTGGTGGATAATATTTTTTCTACATGTTGTTAATTTTAAATTTAGAAGATTTTTTTTTTTACAACTACACATTAATTAGAACATCACTCCATGATTGGTAACCTAACTAGGAGGCTTAGTGTCTACAAATGTTTAATCATGAAATAAAATCTGAGCGTTTCGAACTAAATCTTAGAGGATTTAAAATGTTGAAATTGGCATTAAAACTTCATTTAAAATTTCACTCCACAAAAGTATACACAATTCAATAATTAATATATAAATACAACCAAAAACAAATCATTTCAAGATTTGACTCTTATTAGCCAAAATCATTAAAGTTTTGAAATAGGATGTTATAATAATAATACAAAATTATCAAGTCAACTTCTTGTTTGCAAATATCCAACATCTCTCATGTGAGTAGCTTTTACTAATGGGCCTTTAAAAGGCCAATATAAAGCCCAAATATATAAACCTTTAAAATTTTCAAAATCCATTTATTTTTCGGCCCACGTGGGAATCTCTGAGCCATACACGTGACGATGACTTTACTTTTTTAGATTTCCCATTACAGCACAACTCTTCAAGTAGTTAGGACACGTGTTGTGAATTGATTGGTTGATTTATTGAGATTAGACTAAAGCCCAAACAGAGCCAACAAATATTCTCTTTTTTTAGACTTTTTTTTTAATTAAGTACGAGATCAAGATTTAGATCAGACTAATTGTAACTTAACCGGAATATAATCTCAAACCGGATAATATCGTACCAAACTCCAAACAACCAATTTCTTCCGGTTTTGTATGGTTTTGTTGTTGAAAATTGTAGAAATCGTACGAGAGTATTGAGAAACATATTAATCATTGTCAGAACCGGAGAATTTAAACCATATTACTGGTTATTGTAATAACCAGATAAATTAAACCAAACCGGTTAGCTTTAATCTCAGTTTGTTATTTTTCTAAGTGTTGTCACTTTATAATTATCTCTTGTTCATCGTTCATTTCGCAGATAGAGAGAGAACAAGAACGAATCAGATCAACACAGATTTGAATCGAAGATGCAGTACAAGAATTTGGGGAAATCGGGTTTGAAAGTGAGCACACTCTCGTTCGGAGCATGGGTTACATTTGGGAATCAGCTCGATGTGAAAGAAGCGAAATCGATTCTTCAATGTTGTCGTGATCATGGAGTCAATTTCTTCGATAACGCTGAGGTTTACGCTAATGGTAGAGCGGAAGAGATCATGGGTCAAGCGATTCGTGAGCTGGGTTGGCGCCGATCTGATATCGTCGTCTCCACGAAGATCTTTTGGGGTGGTCCTGGTCCTAATGATAAGGGTTTGTCGAGGAAACATATCGTCGAAGGAACTAAAGCTTCTCTTAAACGACTCGATATGGATTATGTTGATGTTCTCTATTGCCACAGGTGATTAAAGATTGTATCTTTAGCTTTTGGGTCTGTTCAATGTCTAGTTTTTGTTAATCTGGATCTGGAATTAGCTATCTTTGTGATATGGGTTTGATGAGAATAGCTTCTTGTTTTGGAATCTGGTTATGAAAGTTTGTGTTTTTGATTGTGGATATTGTTGATTGGGTCATAGGCCTGATGCTTCAACTCCTATTGAAGAAACAGTGAGGGCGATGAACTATGTGATTGATAAAGGTTGGGCATTTTACTGGGGAACAAGTGAATGGTCAGCTCAACAAATTACAGAAGCTTGGGGAGCTGCAGAGAGGTTGGATTTAGTCGGTCCAATCGTCGAACAGCCTGAGTACAACATGTTCGCTAGGCACAAAGTTTGTTATATCTAACACTCCGTTTCTTCGATATGTTTTATGCTTATATGAGTTGGATCGTTGTCGAAAATGTGTTTTTGATTCGGGTTTACACACTCTTGTGTTTATGTAGGTTGAGTCAGAGTTTCTTCCTCTGTACACCAATCATGGTATCGGTTTAACCACTTGGAGTCCACTTGCGTCGGGTGTGCTCACTGGTAAATACAACAAGGGAACTATTCCTGCTGACAGCCGATTTGCGTTGGAGAACTACAAAGTACATTCCTTTTTTTCTTATGTATTCTTGGTCGTAATCATTAAGACCTCCTTCTGCTTATGCATTTGCCGGTTTAATCTCTTTCGCAGAATCTTGCCAATAGATCACTTGTGGATGATGTGCTGAGGAAAGTAAGCAGTCTCAAACCGATTGCAGATGAGCTTGGTGTAACCTTAGCTCAGCTTGCAATCGCATGGTGTGCTTCAAATCCTAATGTGTCATCTGTTATCACCGGTGCCACAAGGGAGTCTCAGGTTAGTTCCTCAACTCACAACCACGTACAATCCTCCGCGAGATCTCTTTAAAGAACACAAAAAGTCGTCTTTCGATCCAAGATTTGAAAGATTGTTTTGTTTTGTATCTTACGCAGATTCAAGAAAACATGAAAGCTGTTGATGTTATCCCATTGCTGACACCAAATGTTTTGGACAAGATCGAGCAAGTGATACAGAGCAAACCGAAACGCCCTGAATCTTACCGTTAAAAACCCGAGATCTCTCTGTCTTCTCTGCTCAATCGGTTTCGCATTGCAGGAAGAAGAGAAGAGAATAAAACATTAGAATCTCTGTGATGTATTGGCTTTTGTTTCTTCTCTTATGCATTTGTTAAGACTCAAGAAACAGAGAGTATGTGTTTTTTTTTTAATAGTTTTGTTGGTTTCAACTTTTTTTAAACCGGTTTAATGTTTGGTTCTTATAATACTAGTTGTTATATTTTAAAATGTTTTGTGAAAATATTATATGTTATTTTTATATAACTTTTTTTTCTCTTTAAAAATATAAAGTTGAGGGATATGATGATAAATATTATAGAGGTAATTATATAGCTCAACGTGCATAACATAATGTCTCCAACTATATAGCATGTTTTAAGTTTTAATTAATTTATTTTGGCATTTTGTTTACTTTTTAAAATACAATGTATTTACAAAATAACCTCTATAAATTAATACTTGATAAATTATTATCATATTTTGACCAAAATAATTTCTCAATAAATTAATAACTATATAAATTAATAAAATATATCATCTCAATAATGTTAATTTATAGTGGTTTCACTGCACATGCATTTTTTTCCCTATAGACAATTTTTTGGGTACTATTCCAAATTTACAATTAAAATCTAAATTTAGAATTTCTGTTTTTCTTTAGTTAAAAAGTTAAGAAAAATCAGTAAATAAAACATTCTAGAATTGTCTAAAATAAGTAAGAAAATAGAAAAGAAAAAAAAACGTTTCCACAAAAACCTCTAAATGCAAATTTATGAATTTAGAAATATCTAAAACAAAAAATCCGAAATTTAAAATTTTTTATTAATAGATGATTAAAGGAACTAGTGAATACAATAATTCAAGTGAAAAAATCAATTTTTTTTTTAAAAAAATTATTTAAAATCTTTTATAGAAGTTAGTTTTTTTTTTTGGAGAGTTTTGTCTCACCCGCGTTTTTATATCGTAGAGAGAGCTTCTCTGCATCTCTCTCTCTCTTTTCTCTTTTTCTCTCTCGCAAATCAAAAACCTCAATTTTCGAAAAACTTCAATCTTTTTTTCTCAATCTCCAGAAACATTCTTCTTCCTCCTTTTAACCCAAAATCTCCATTTTTTTTTGTTTCTTCTTCTTCTTCTTCTTCATTGTTCATCTTTGCCTCATTTTCCTCAGGTAATCAAATTCATCTCTTTTTTTCTTCTACATTTCCTGTTCAACACATTTGGTTTTATCGGAATGATCTCGTTGTTATGTTCTGTGTAATCGTCATTTTCAGATATCAATTTGATTCGAAAAATCTCAACTTTTGTTTAGTTTGTTGTCGTTGTTTATGCAGGGGAATTTTCATTTGAAGAAATCTCTGATCTTTGTTTATTAGAAGGCTTGATGATGGAAGATTTGGTGGTGGGTTTGAGTTTTGTCCATAATCTGTTCGATATAATTCCTCAAAGGATATGACTTTTTTGTAATCAAGAAGGAAGAAGAGTTTGCGATATCAGAGATTGTGAAGAAGAAAGTATAAACCTTTTTTGGTTTCTTTTGTTCTTTGATTTTGGTTTTTGAGAATATGAGAATGGAGTTTCCAGGCAGCTCCAATCAGCATTTAGGTAGAGATAATAATAGGTTCAACAATAGAGAGGTTGGTTATGGTAATAACAATCGTGAAGACAATGTCTGTGTTCAGACAGGAGAGGAGTTTTCGAATGAGTTTTTGAGAGATTTTGGTGCTCAAAGGAGAGTGCAAGGTGGTATTAGCAGAAACGTTGAGCATAATCATAATAATAATAATAATCGGCATCTTGTGTATGAAGATTTCAACAGAATTCTTGGTCTTCAAAGAGTTGATTCCAACATTTCAGAAGGTATCATGAACCAATTGAATGTTGCAGATTCGCCTCGGGTAATGTGTCAGACCGCAACTTCAGATGTTTATTTTCCGGAAATGTTGAAGCTTCTTTGTAGTTTTGGGGGAAGGATTTTACAACGACCTGGTGATGGGAAGCTTAGGTACATTGGAGGAGAGACTCGGATTATCTCAATACGAAAACATGTTGGTTTGAAAGAATTGATGCAGAAGACTTATGCTTTGTGCAACCATCCACATACAATCAAGTATCAATTACCAGGAGAAGATCTTGATGCATTAATATCGGTATGCTCGGATGAAGATCTTCTTCATATGATTGAGGAGTATCAAGAAGCTGAAGCGAAAGCTGGATCTCAGAGGATAAGGGTCTTTCTTGTATCTTCAACAGAATCATCAGAGAACCCCAAAATTTTCAACGAAAGGAATATGATGAACACAACAACAAACCGAAACACGCACCAACAGATGGATTTAGATCATTATCAATATGTTTCAGCTCTTAACGGTGTTGTGGATATGAGTCCTCAAAAGAGTTCAAGCGGGCAAAGTGGAACGAGCCAGACAACACAATTTGGGAATGCTTCAGAGTTTAGCCCAACATTTCATCTCCGAGAGTCGCCTACTTCTGTTCATACATGGGAAAACAAAGACTGCAACAGTCCAAACTTCAGGAATCCATATGGGAACACAAATGCTGCTCATTTTTTGCCGAAAGTGCAGATATCGAGTAACCCATTTGCTCAACCGTCTCCTCCATCATCTCCTTATTCAGTTCACAAGAGAGCAAATACTGACATTCCCTACTATGTTGATCAAAATGGTTTCTCTGACAACAATAATCGCCCTTACTTGGTTGCTCCAAACTACCCACAACAACATAGGTTCTTGTTTGATACTAATACACAAACACAGAAGCATCCTGAAATATATCTTCATGACCGAAGGCCAAGCGACGATATCTACCCCCATGGTCAAGTTTTTGTGGGACCCGAGAAACTGACGCTTAAGAAAAACGCTCTTTCTGATCCACAACTGCATGACGAGAGTCAGATCAACAATGGGTTAGAAGCATTTACTAAACAACCATGGAAAATATTGAGAAAGAAGTTACATGTTGTGGCTGCGTCAAAGTGGGATGAGAGTGATGATATCTATTTCAAAAATCCAGATGGCAGGAGGAGTAATAAGGAGCTTGAGCTCAACACAGAAGTTCCTAGTAGTAATTGGATGGATCATGATCATAATCAGAGTTCTTTTGATCAGACCTCAAAGAATCATGGTGTTAGTAACAATGATAGTTTTTTCAGTCCGAATTATCAACCGCCTGCTAAGGTTACTTCAAGTGATTCACAAGATACTGGGAGCTCAGTGTTCTCTCTATCCGTCAGCAACGAACATCATCATGATGGTTCGAGAGACAAATTAAATGGTCTCCAGAAAGACATATCACTAGATGTTAACATCAGAAACAATACTACAGCTACAGAGCAATTGTGTAATAATACCAAGCCAAGTGATCAAGCGGATTACTCATTCAACAAAAATCTTCCATTGGAATTCTTGAAACATGAGCCGACGAATCCAAAATGTGTAAGGATGATTCTTCCTTGTTCCTCGTAAAGTTAGTGGTTTTCTTTTTGGTCTATAAATCAGTTCTTTCACAAACTATATGCAGGACTTAGAGACAAATAATGATGATGCTGATATCTCGAATTTGCTTCCTCGAGAAGAGAGTTTTCACTATAGTGGAATGCCACTTAGGAAGGTGGGAAGTAGAGATGCTATGTTTATGCACACACAAGAATCAAATGATTTTTTCAGAACCAAGCTTCTTGGTCCACAACTGGTGGTTGAGGATGTGACGAATGAAATAACTTCAGATGATCTCTTATCGGCTACTATTGCCCCTCGCGTACATAGCGAGTCAGAAGATGATCACAAACGGGAGGGAAAGATTACAAGTGATGGTCATGAATCCACGATAGAGGTAATAGTTTCCTGGTATATGTTGGTTTGGGGGTTAATCTGACTAGTGTCTTTGTATATTGTAGGAGAAGCGCAAGAAAAGCAGAAACACCGATGAATCATTCAGCGAAGCCGCAATGGTTGAGATTGAAGCTGGAATCTATGGTTTACAGATCATAAAGAACACTGATCTGGAAGACTTACACGAGCTAGGTTCAGGTACATTTGGAACTGTTTACTATGGAAAATGGAGAGGAACTGATGTTGCTATCAAGAGGATTAAGAATAGTTGTTTCTCGGGTGGTTCATCCGAGCAAGCACGACAGGTTTAAAGCTCTTCTCTCGATTCTTAAGGGAAGTCCGAAGTCAAAACCGAAATTGCTTAAAATTGATGTCTTAATCATTTCTTATGAAACAGACTAAAGATTTTTGGAGAGAAGCTCGGATATTGGCGAATCTTCACCATCCTAATGTGGTTGCCTTTTATGGAGTTGTACCAGATGGACCTGGTGGAACAATGGCAACAGTAACTGAGTATATGGTGAATGGATCTTTGAGACATGTCTTACAAAGAAAAGACAGGTACAGAGACATTATTATTTGTATGAACCTTTTGCGAATGACGCAATGAGTTTACTTATGGAAAACTACATGGCACAGATCACTTGATAAGCGGAAAAAGCTGATGATAACTCTTGATGCTGCATTTGGCATGGAGTATTTACATATGAAGAACATTGTTCATTTCGATCTTAAATGCGATAACTTGCTTGTAAACTTGAGAGATCCACAACGACCCATTTGCAAGGTAAACATTTGGTTCCTCTAATAGTAAAGTAGTCTTCTTTTTACCATCTCAATGTTATATTATACAGGTTGGTGATTTCGGATTGTCGAGGATAAAACGAAACACGCTTGTGTCTGGTGGAGTAAGAGGAACACTTCCATGGATGGCACCAGAGTTGCTAAATGGAAGTAGCAACCGCGTCTCAGAGAAAGTAAACTTCTTTAAGTCCAAAATCAAAATCGACTTTTAGTGTTTTATCATTGTAAACTAAATTTCACATTGTGTGTATATTGTAGGTAGATGTTTTCTCATTTGGTATTGTTATGTGGGAGATCTTAACAGGCGAAGAACCTTACGCGAATTTGCATTGTGGTGCCATTATAGGTATGTCTTTGAATCAAAAACAAAAGAAGACATAACTTGGATTTGAGGTTTGGTTTGTGATGTAAATCTTGTTGTAAAAAGGTGGAATAGTGAACAATTCATTGAGACCTCCGGTGCCGGAGAAGTGTGAAGGAGAATGGAGGAAGTTGATGGAGCAATGTTGGTCGTTTGATCCAGGAGTAAGACCATCGTTCACGGAGATTGTTGATCGGCTTAGGTCAATGACTGTTGCCTTGCAACCCAAGCGAAGAACCTAAGAAGTGGTTTGGAAAAAGAGTATATGAGATTGTGGGGAGTTTGTACATTAGTATTTGAGGAGAACTTACCTTTTGTCAGGTAAAAAAAGTTGTATACAAAGAAAGTTGAGAGTATGTGTTGTGTAAAAAAACACAATTTTTTCATTTATGTAAAGAATGTTATTTCTCCACTTAAAGAAAATAATCTTTTTATGATTTTACCATTTAGATTTAATTTTTTTTTTGTTTATTTTGAAGGAAAAAACAAGGTATTACAAATATTTTAAAGTTCTTCATACTCAAATCTAATTGCTTGCTGAAGAAGCAACAATAATAGTATTCATAAACATTTGAGAAAAACCAATGAAGATGCATAAGAAGGAAGTCATTCTAAACATTGAGGGTGTCCACATCAGCTAAAAAAAAGAACCCAGCGACCGCCACGTCAGCCGCGTCAACACTCAACTTC
>OVAN01005302.1:0-23780 GCA_900406275.1 Anastatica hierochuntica | reverse complement strand
AGAGAGAAATGAGTATAAGTTCACCTGATGTTCTGATCTTGCAGGCGGTAGAGAGAAATGAGTACCGTTTGGAAATTGATTTTATAGATTTTAAAATTAGAAAAATATAGCGATTAATAACGTTTAAAATTAAATTCAATGCATTTTTTAATACATATAGAGTACAAATAATTAATTTGAATTACAAAATTTGATTTTAAAAATTATATAAATAATGATGAAGTATTGGCGGAAAAAAATAATGATGATGAAATATTATTTTTGTTGTAGATTTTCACTTCACTCTTCTGGATAAGAGCTTTTATATTTTTTAATTTTTTTTATTTTTTCTATTTTTTTTTTATTTGTCCGATCCGTAGAGAGAGAGGCTCTGACTCCGAAGCGCCATGGCTGGGCTAGCCACCACCGTCGGTTTCAACGCCATTCTCGCCGGAGCCACCGGAACATCGGCGTTTCCGCCATTCTCTTTTAAATCGAATCTCTTCGGTCTTCGTCTCTGTCTAGCCGAATTGTCAATTGCTTCTCTCCCGCCTTATCATCGCCGTTTCTCCGCCGTCACCTGTCGTTACGGCGGCGGAGGAGGCGGCGGGTCTCGTTTCCCAGGAGATAGGAGAGGTAGGCAAAAAGAATCGGAAGATGATGATGATGCGCTTGACATCTCTGCTATTAGGTCAGCGACTGTGAGGCTTATTGATGGGCAACAGAACATGGTACAAAAATCAAAAATTTCTCGAAAAGTCTTAAACTTTAAGCGAACCCATAAACTTTTACAGATTGATCTGTTGTGTAGATTGGTATAGTCTCTAAAGATGAAGCTGTTCGAAGAGCTGAAGAAGCTGAGCTTGATTTGGTTTGTGTTTTCTTTGAAAAAAGTTCAAAGCTTTTTTTAAAACATTGTCATCGTTTTTACAATGCCTGGTTTGTTTCTTTTTCAGGTGATTCTTTCTCCGGATGCAGATCCTCCTGTTGTTAGAATGATGGATTATAGGTAAAAACTAACTCAGAGAATGTTGCTTAGAGTGTATAGTATCATATGGATTGGTTATGAAGGTTTATGATTTGGTTTCGTTTCGATTATCAGTAAATACAGATACGAACAGCAAAAGAGGAAAAAAGAACAGCAGAAGAAAAGTATTGAATCATTCTCTTCCCTGCTTAAGCTTTACGTACTTGTGTAGTATCTACATGAATGGATATTGGATTGTAACCCGAAGCTTGTTCTTATGTCAGCTACTCGCATGGACTTGAAGGAGCTTAAAATGGGGTAAAATGAACCATTCGTTCTCTTGTGTTTGATCATGACTTGTTTAGAACTGCTTTGTTTCAAAAGGTTCCTGCTTTCTTTGTTTTCTCAAATAGTTATAACATCGATCAGCATGATTATTCTGTACGCATGAAAGCAGCCCGGAAGTTCTTGCAAGACGGTGACAAGGTCGTTTCCACTTACATTTTTGTGTTGGTACTTGAAACATATATGGGAAATTTCTGTCGAGTTATGATTAGAGTCTGGTGCTTACACTCAGGTTAAAGTGATTGTGAACATGAAAGGCAGGGAAAACGAGTTCCGAAATATTGCTATTGAGCTCCTTCGCCGTTTTCAGAATGAAATAGGGGAGGTGCATATTGTTCTCTTCTCTCTTTCTATAGAAAGTTTGATACTGGTTTTGCATGTGAACTGAATTGCCTGAAAGGACTGCGTTTGTTGACTCACTGAAACTTGTTTAATATCCGCAGCTTGCGACTGAGGAAAGCAAAAACTTTCGGGACAGAAATTTGTTCATTGTCTTGGTGCCAAACAAGGAAGTTATTCGGAAAGTGCAAGAACCACCTCCAAAAAAGAAGAGAAAGCCAGCGGATGGTGAAGTTTCCGCAGCAGGTATAACCGCAACTTAAGATATATGATGCGCAATTGTGTACTCACCGGGTAAAGGATTTGGAGCTTCCAGGCACAATTGTCTGAAGAGTTTTTATGTATAGTTCCTTTTCTACTATGCTTCTTGCATTCCTATGTATCTGTAACCATAGAAATAGATTATTTGAACGATGATCTTCCTTTGTATACCATAAGTTTTCAACTTTTAAGCTTAGTCATATAGATATTGTTACAAGAATTCAAGACTTGTCCAGTTCCTGGTGAAGTGGCTTACATATGAAAAATTCAGTTCCTGGTGAAGTGGCTTACATATGAAAAATTCAAATGAAAATGCCTTTTTTTTAATCCTAAGACTATTTAAACTTGTGACTTTTTTTCACTTTCTTTCTTCCTATGCTAATGTTTCATTACAAAGAAAAGAAAACTTCAACAAGCAAAGATCAAAAAGGGAACTTGACAAGAGAAATGTGGGCATCAAAGAGTAATTTACAGGTGAATGGTGTTGCGCGTGTGGAACTTATAAGCTGTGTTATTATCTATGGCCATGGGAACTTGCTTGATGACAACAATGGAGTCTCCTCTTTATCTTCTCCTTCTTCTCGCCTACTTTGTTGTATCAGGTGAGTCCTGAGGCTACACTCTTTTATCTGTTCCATGCGAAACAAAGCTCAGTTTCGACTTTAAAAAGTTCACTTTTCATGAAATTTTATTCGGCTATATTTGTTACCTGCATGACCGCGGTTGAGGCCAGAAGATCTTCACATTTTCCTTGCATAGAACCCTCTTTTTTAACTACAAGTGCGAGTTCCGAGACCATTTTATTCATCTCCTCCACCTGCAAATACAATCATAAAATGCAGTGCACGCGCTTGAGAGTCATGCCGAGAGGATAAATTTGAACAATAAATTTAATTAGAAAAAGGTCCCACCTTTGATAGTAAAGAACAAATGGACGATCCCATAGCCTGCATTACATCGAGGGCCGAGGACATAGCTGCTTTCAGAGATTCAGTGTCCGCCTATAGGAAGAGAAGTTCTAAATGATAACTATATTCTTGTACTGCTGAATATATATCTCCATGAATTATCAATCGCAAAGTAACTTTATATACCTTTGCTCCTCCAGTCGCTGGAAGACGAAGAGTATTTGCCTCTAAATCTGCTATGGCTCCAACTAATGAACTCGCATGGTCTCTCTCAAGTCTGGCCCAATCTTCAAGGCAAACCATCTGTGCACGTATTTATGAATAACCATGGCATAATCTGATGAACGCAAAGTCAGATTTCAAGAGAGAGAGAGAACCTACCTGATCGTTTAGTAGCGAGTTAAGTTTGATCTCTAGCTTTAGCTGTTGTAGGCCAACCCTTTGGCTGGTCACATGATCCTTTAGTTCTGATATCGCATGCCATACATTGAATAGGGTTTCCTAAAATGTCAAAACTTAAATATTCAGACCTTTTTAGATCAATCAGTAGAAGCAACTATCCTGCTATAGAGGACAGAAGTGTTATATACCTCGGAAGTTAATCTTTGAATATACATTACAGATTCAGCTCGTGCAATTGCGAACCGCCACTGTAAATATCTATTGTGGAGCAGGCGTAGTTGATGAACATCTTCAATGTAGCTCGCATTTTTGCCTTTCTTGACATCCGTGATGAAGCTGAGAACCGAAGAGGTGGTACTGGGTTGTGTGGAGTTGCTGGGTTGTCTTATCCGTGAAGGACTTATCCCTCTTGATGGAGTTGATGGTCTCGCAAAAGAAGCGGAATTTGTCACACGCGAAGGACTTAAACCTCTTGTAGGGCTCAGTCCTCTTGCAGGGCTTGGTCCTCTTGATGGACTTACTCCTCTTGAAGTATTCATGCCTCTGGGAATAGAAGATGAAGATGAAAATGATGATCTACTAGGTGAAGCAGGGCGAGATCCAGACAAAGGATGCAACCTAGAGACAGCTGTTGCTAGGGTTGCTCTATCGAGCGAACTTGCAGACAAAAGTCTTTGAGCCCCAGAAGTTCGAGCTATGCTATTATCTTCGGACTTTGTTGGAGACACTACTCCACCATCACTGGAGGTGTTACTAGAAGTTTTATGTAAAGGTTTCGAACTGCTGGACAAAGGTAGTGACATTCTCCTAAGTGACTGCCCCATTCCGAGCCCTGAAGTTGATAGATCCCTTGAAGCCTTGTCGCCAAGATCCAAACTTCTGTGTAAAGAATTCGAAGTGATCTTTCCACCAATTCTACTAGGCCATCGATGTTGTTCTATTAACCGACTATGAGGACCATCTACAGGTTTTGAATTCTCTGAAAGATCGGACACATTATTCTTCCCTCTCAAAGGACTTCTTTTCCTCTCTGGCGTAGGTTTCCTCGATATAGAGGTCGTTTCAGCCTTCTGTTTTTGAGCTACATTCGACGAAGGTCTCAATGTTCGATCAACAGAAGAACTACTAACTGGTTTCTCCTTCTTACTAACAGGGACTGACACTGAATCCGACTGAAAAGAAACGCTGAGGCTTCGCATGGTGGAAGGCCATAAGCTTTCAGGCAAACGACCTGTAGATAGTCTCCTAGATGAAGCTGGTAAGTCTATAGACGTATCACGTAACGGCGTGGATGGACTAGTAGGCGATGGCGGTGTAGAAGGACGCTTCCTCTCAGCCGAAACAGCTCTTTTCGCAGCCACGGAGTGAGAGGTCGAAGACACGGTTGGCCTAGTGACGCTTGGGGAAGGGCATCGTCCGTTTTTAGTTGGCGTTGGTGATCTGTATCTCGAACTGACCTCCGTTGTTGTTGTTGTTCGAGGCCGGCGAGTGATAGCAATTGCATTGTTCTTCTCGGATGGAACTGGCACAAGACGCCGTCTTGCAATATCTGTTGCAACATCCATTTCAAGCTAACAAAACAAACTTGCATTGATTTGTTTCAATCTAAGCTCCAGTTTCTGTAAAAAGGAAGTCTTTTTATTCTGCAAGAAACCCAAAATCCAGAATTATCGAATCGATCAAATTTAGTAACTTTTTTTTTTTAGGAAAAATTCTTTCTGCAAATCCTCAGACCCAAATCAAGAACTCGAAGTCTCGATCAAATGAGATACTTAGTTTTTCGATCAATAATCAAAGAGAAAAAGAGCCTCTATTTCATTCACTAGCTCATGAATCACCAGATCGGGGAAACAAAATCAATACCCAGAAACTTTTTAGGGTTCATCTAGAATCAAAATCGAGATCGATACACCAAATATTGAAGCTAAAACCTTAGAGATCCGAGAAATCGAAGTTAAGAAAATAGAAAATCTCACCACAAAAAAAATGAAATTTCGATAGACCCACAGGTGAAAATACTCTTCGATTCCGAAAATTTTTCCTTCTATGTTCGTGGAGATCGAAATGGTGGAGATGAATAAATACGAAACGCGATCGGAGTTAATCGACGAAGTTGTAAACTGTAAAAGAAAATTCTAATCGCCGGCGATGAAGAACGGTCGTGAGAAGAAAAAAAAAAAAGACGCCGGAGAGAAAAAAATTGATGGAGGATGGCGATTTTAAGGATGATGGGTTCGAGCGAGATCAAAGAAGAAAAGGGCGTTATTTTCGCGCCACCTAATTTTTTGATATTAAAGAGTGTTTCTCGAGAGAAATCAAAAACTTTATTAATCTCATTTGCTCGTAGATGTCACACTCTATAGTCTATACAACCAAAACATGTTAAACCAAAGTTACTATTTTAGTTAAACCGAACCTTAAAATCAGTGGGAGTTCTGGATTTTCGGTGTAATTTTTACGGTACCAAAAATTCGATTTCGTATAATGGAAATTGAATATGGACCACAAAATAAGGTGTAACACCTCCGTAACTTACTACGTCCGACGGTCGGGAGCACTATTTCGAAGAGACTTTAAAATCATGATTTACTGTCTCTGCAAACACACTTCATTTTTGCCCGTGTTTTGTCCTCACTTATACGATTTCGGAAATTTACTTTCCGGAAGGTCATCCATTCTAGTGCTACTCCAGCACAAGCACGTTTAACTATAGAGTTCTCTTATGATGTGTGACCGAAAAGATAAGTGCATTTTAGTGACATAGATAGTCAAATCAATCATTTTAAACTCTTCTCACATACTATTATGACTCTATAAACGAGGGTCTCACAAAAGGTCTAATATGTTTGTATTGGAATAATATTAGGATGTGTTATTTTTCGGGAAGAAATCATACAAATGAGGATATAATACGGAAAAGATCGCGTTATAATTTGCATGGATAGAAAAAGAATCTCAGAGATAATACAAATAACTCTTTAAAAGAATCGACCTCTCATATGTTTGTGATGGAATAGTATTAGGATGGATGATCTTTCGGGAAGTGATCTTCGAAATCGTACAAATGAGGATATAATACGGAAAAAAATCACGTGGTAATTTGCATCGATAAAAAAACAACTTTTTAAAGCATTTCGAAATAGCATTTTCGACTGTCGGATAGAATGAACTTGTGGATACGGAGAATAACGCTCAAGTACAAAATTATTATGATTATTGGTTTAAAAATAATCACATTCATAAAAAGAAACTTTGGTATCTTTAGAAGTTCATATGTATTATTTATTTCAAAGCTTCTCAATGGTTGAAAGAACACGGAGTTAACTATAGGTATAGGGTACAAGTCAACATCCACGGTTCCTTAATGTCACCCATACGTTCGCAAGAGTCTCCAAAAAAAAACATACTTACCAAAACATATTATTGTTGATCAATGTCATCATGAGATTGTACTTTTTTGTTACTCCAAAGGTATTTTATCAATCTTCTTGAAGTACCAATCATAAACCTTGACGTAATTGAATAGAATATGAAATTGCAATGCATTGAGACCAAAAGTGACAAGTTTGCTCCCACATTGAGACCAATAACACAAAATAATAACTAGATATCTTAATTTAAAATTCTAAATCCATTTTTTTTTATCAAGACAAGTATGCTCCCACATGAATGAGATGATTTGGACATATCATATGATCTTTAAGCTTTGTATAGACCTTTGTCTTTCTTTCTTTTTTGTGTGGCCCTTTACCTTTGTGGAGTCTTGCTCCAACTTTACTTCCACTTGAAGTTCTATCAAATTTTAATATTAATATTAAAAATCATCTTTCTTTTTCTCTATTTTCTATTGTTTTTTTTGATAACTCATGCATAAATTGATCTACACTAATTCTTTGAAGAGATCGATCTACGGGTAGATTTTTTTTATGGATTTGCAAATAGACAGAAAATAAGAATCCATAATCGTAGGGGTGTTCAGAGACAACATGTTGTAGCTGTTCTGACAGGGCTCGAGCTCACAACACATCACTTGAAAAGACCCCGTCTTTTACCACTTGGCCACGTTGGTCTGAACTATTTTTCTATCGTTACAGGGATATCTACTGTTATATTTTCTTTTATCTTGGCTACACATGCACGTACCGCCAAAATTTTCAGAGTCATTGAGCCTAGCCCTAGCGGACATACGTATATGATGACATGTCTACTTCGCCCGTGGTCCGTACGTGGCTTCAATTTTCTCAAGAAAGCTTAAGAGTAACGTTTTTATCTCATATTTTCACATTTTTATCGTGATTGCAATTATAGTTGGTAGATAATATCTTAAACAACCATACACGTGTTATAGTGTTGTCGAACTACTATGACTTGATGCAATTTTTTGGAGATGGTTGGTAGATTCATCAAAAAAGTTAAAGGTTTCAATACTTGTTATCTTAAACCTACCTAAAGGCTAAAAGTATACACGTATAGTTGCATATGTGCTGGGTCGGTCCTGAAATTTTGAAGGCCGCAATTCGCGAAGAAAATATAGGCCGATTTTACATACGTTTTAAAAAGTGGACCGCTTTTAATATTAAATTGGCTTCCTCTAAAAAAAATGGACCGCAAGTCTATACTTGTCATGTTTTGTGCTTAGGGCCAACCCTACATACGTGAAGTACTTAAGATAGAAAGAAATCAAAGGAAGTAGTCAATGACATTTTTCTCTATAAGAGTACTAACCAACAAAGATTGAGATATCATTATAATTCTCATATTAAGTAAGCAAAAAAGAGAGATTAAAGTTTGGTTTCTTAGTGTGATTAAGCATAATAACTAATAAGCAATAGCCAAATGATGGATGTTCACGTGGTTAGCACAATAATAATGCTGTATAATCGCTTGTCTTGTTTACTCAAATATTATATAGTTTCTTCATGTTCTTAATTAACTATTTGATGCTTGTGTTAGTCACATTATACTAAGCCAAAACTTTGTTTCTCTTTGATGAATGATGATTCTAGCTTCTTCTTCTTTACCATCATCATCATTAGTACTTTACAAGTCCAGCACCTTGAGCCTTTCCAATGACTGACTCTATGGTTCCATCAAAGAGATCAAAGCTCTTTGCAACCGCGAAACCCGAAAACATACCATCCACTGCAGCACTTACAATGCCACCAGCATAACCAGCTCCTTCACCAACTGGGTATAGACCTTTTAAGCTTGTGCTTTCGTATGTCTCATTGCTTCTAGGTATCCGAACAGGAGAGCTGGTTCTTGTCTGGTTAAAACAAAGAAAAAATTGGAAACATTGTTATCTCTTGTTTAAAGAGTAGACTGGTTCAGAACAAGGAAGATTTTGTATAATATACCTCTACACCGTGGAGGAGTGCTTCCTCTGAGATGAATCCCGGTAACTGAAAAGGTTCAAGAGGTTTGAGAAAAACAAAAGCTAACCGGTTTGTTTACATTTACAAGATATAGCTATGAGGAAACATCTAACCAACCAACCTCTTTATCGAACATAGAGAGAGACTGTCGCAGAGAATCTGTGATATGAGCAGGAAACAGTTCATGCAGGTTCGCAGACTTCACTCCCAATCTATAACTCGATGGAGGTAAAGGTGTTTCTGGTCAACAGCACACAAAAAATATCAAAAAACAAACCGATACAAACAGTTAGAACAGTAATATGAGAAGTGAGTACTAAGGAAAACGATGTTTACCAGATAACTTGTTTTGAAGAAAATCAGTAACCCTTTGTACAGGAACTGTAAAATCACCACCGCCCATTATAGCCGCTCTTCTTTCAAACTCTCTCTGAAGAAAAACAAAATTAAATCAATGGATATGACTTAAGAGTAGTAATAGTGAACCTCTTTCAGATTGATTGATACCTGAAACTCAATTCCAGCTAAAGGTCCATTAAGATTGAGAAGATCAAAGTCTTTTGATGAGACTGTGACTACTAGTGCAGCATTAGCCCATTTAGATGAACGTCGAGAAAATGACATGCCGTTGATGCATAGTTCTGTCGGGTTTGTGCTGGTCAGAACAACCTGAAAAACACATCAGACACGGTCTTATTCATTGAAACAGTAATACACTATTTAAGGAAAATTTACCTGACCACCAGGACACATGCAGAAGGAGTAGCAACTGCGTTTTGATGAAGATTGCGAGAGATCCTCCTCGGCCTTATCATTCACATATTGAACAAGCTTATAATCCGCCACTGGTACTTTACCTCGTCCTTTCAGAACTTCACTAGCCAAATCCGAGTACTGGAAAGGAAGACCATTGCAAAGATCATAGGTGTTTTATATACAGGTTAAGAATTGAATAACGATAAGGTGCAACAAACACATGGGATCTGATTTACTTAAGAGATATATGGTAATTGAACTGACCTGTATACTGTTAATTAGCTCCTGAGGATGCTCGATGCGCAAACCAACCTGGTCCACCCAAACCAATAGAAATCAAATGATAATAACAAGCCAGAGAACATGAGTATCCGGATATACTGGTTCGAAATGAAAAACCAGTCAACAACATATATGCAAGGAACTTACAGCAAAATCTTTTGGGGTCAATTCGACATTACGAGAATGAAGCATCTCATAAGTGTCACGTGCTGAGTGACCAACTGCAAGAACAACTGCATCAAACTTTAAATTCTGGGAGCTACTCTGCAATTGGTCTGTTGAATCTAACACCTTGACTCCGACAACACGAGAATCTTCTACCAGGAGGTCATCTACCCGAGTCCCAAACTTGATAGTCACCTAATTAAGCATATGGAATTAAAGAGGAGCTAAGAGGAGAAGAAAAGCACAAAAAAGCATCAAAAAGGTAAACGAGACTTAAATCAATGACTTACTCCCGTGCTCTGAAGATAATGTCTGAAATTGCGTAGTAGTGGAACTAGCTTATCCGTTCCTAGATGAGGCTTTCCATTGACTAATATATTATCAGGTGCCCCAAAACGAACCAACGTTTTCAACACCTATAACAATCACATCAAACGGTCACATTTTTCCCTTTTGTATACAAACATGAGGTGCATTTACTTGACAATTCGGAGCCTCAGAATACTAACCGCTAAAACAGTGGCACTGTTCTTTCCTATTTGAGTAACAAGCTTCCCATCACTCCAAGTACCTGCACCACCCTGCGATACATAAGTGCTGAAATATAACTTTGACAATAAATAACAAACAAAGAAGAGTAAACTAGCAAAACATTGAAGTACTTATGATAAAGTTAGTTAAAAGAGAAGGTGTTATTACCTCACCGAAGCAGAAATTACTCTCCATATCCAAAATCTTACGAACTACTAAAGCACCTATATCACGTCCCCGTTCCTCTACTGCTTGCCCTCTTTCAATCAATGTTACATCTGCACCAAACTCTGCAAGAACAAGACACGCAAACAAACCAGACGGACCACCACCAACAACTGCGATTTTCGGTTTGCTTCTTCCTCCTCCAGAGCCATTGACAACCCGAGGAGCCTCATACTCTCCGGATGATGATGGTATGTCACTGCCGTTGATCTTTTTACAGTCGTTTACTACACTGATCAAGTCACCAGAAACACCCTTCTCGGGAGACAAATGTTCAATAAGTCCAATCTTGGGCTCTAACCGGAAAATGAAATCATGAGCACGAGGCTCTAACTCAAGAAGCGTCTTCACATCCAAATCCACAGTATACACAAACTTGGCTTCTTTTAGAATCTAACAAAAGACGAAAACTTTCTCACTCACTTGAACTACACTAATAACAACAATGTGGAATCAAATTGAAAACCCTAACCTTCCTAGCGTCAAAAGATTTCCTAATCACTGTAAACGCTTCTTCTGGAAGCATTGAAGCAACCTGAAAAAACGAAACCCAACAGAGAAAGTTTAAAACTTTCGATCCAATTCCTCAACATCATCAATAAAGTTTCGAACTTTACATCGACCCACTTCATCGGAAACTCACCGGAAACTCGATAACTTTAGCGATGGCTTGAAGCAGCCCTTGGGAAATTCCGAGAAAATCTTTACCAGGGTCATCTCCGACAGGAACTCCGAGCTTAGAGAGACGCCAAACACCTTCGAGCTTGTTCTTAACTTTAGCCACAGCTTCCTTCTGCTCTGTCCTCAGCTTCTTCCTCTCAGAAGGGTACCTTCGCTTCCCGGTTCGCTTCGCAGCACAGAGAATCCGGTTTGTTTGGAGACGAGGATAAGAGAGTAATGCTCTAGAATAAGTATTTCGAATGTCATGGCTCGATGAAGGAAATGAAGAAGTGAGGAAATTCGTTTGCAAGAGAGACATCGCATAAGCTCAAGCAAAGCTCGTCTCTGTCTCAAAGAGTGTGTTGTTGTTTATCCTTTCTTTTGAAATTGAATCGACTCGAGTCCGGTTCACTCATACCGTTCATATCCAATCCGGTTCGATTTAATTTGGTTGTAGTATGTTTTATGTTGTTGTTTATCCTTTCTTTTGAAATTGAATCGACTCGAGTCCGGTTCACTCATACCGTTCATATCCAATCCGGTTCGATTTAATTTGGTTGTAGTATGTTTTATGGGCATTCTAACAATTTTTTTATGGTCCGTAAAATGAGATAAAATATTCGTTTTTAACGAGCCAGCATATTTCAACACAGTTTGAATATATTATCTCCTCTTTTAATAGATGGATTTTTTTTTTATGACCGTGGGTGATCCCAAAGGCTTTCTAGGCCCAATGACTAATGCCACGAACCCCAAGGCGTCCATGTTATAATAGCCATTTAAGGCAGCCTTGAATGGCCAAAGAGACTCGAACCCAGCTCAAATAGATGGATTTTTACTACTAGACTAGATCAACATTTTGTTCGTTATAAACAAATCCAATTTTATGAGTGTTATTTTCCTGTGAAATTGGAGTTTGAAACTTATAGTTACATTACCAAACTAGTTATAGATATATACAAAAATATATTACATAAAATTTCATGAATCTTAGATGTTGATCTACCCTATAAAATCCACAAGTACCACGTCAAAAAAAAACATCTCAAACTATACATACCATTTTGTTACAAAACATTCTCTCTTGATTTCAAAACATTATTTTGAAAAGAACCATGTCAAGCTTTGTTGGGGTTTGGGTTTGAGGAAATACTTTGGTAGTGATAAAAAAGATGTTTTAAACTTCTTTCTTTGTAACTTGAATCTACAAATCTATTTGTATTATAAGATACAAAACAAAAACAACAAAACTTGCCTATGTTTTTTCAAGAGTTAGCATTCTCCATCCTCATGATGCTATCTATGGCAAGATCCCTTTTTGTATGAAGTAAACAAACGTATATATGATCATGAACCCATAGAAATGGCTAGTGGCATCTCACTTTCATGCGAAGCGATAGTAGAATTGCTAGAGGTTGACATTCGTTTCTTCGATTGATTCCCTTCGATAGACACTAGAACTTGACCTTGTGGATGAGCTACCGCCTCTGCATCATCCTTAGGAGACTCTAAAGATTGATGAGGAGGATCAGGATCGCGTGGCATTATGTTTCCATTCGCGTTATTGTTGTTACCTCCAGATCCAATAACCATCCTAAATCCAAAAGTGCGTGATAAGATGCGGTATGCAAAGGTCAAGATCCAAAAGAACCAAGGGAGACAAACAAAGAAGATGCCGAGGTAAGATAGCCAAATTGGAGGGTAAGGAAGGATTGTATATGCAATAAGACAACCACCTCCCAACGNAAAAAGAAAGTAATGAGACAGACAAATACCCGCCCCGCCTGTGGATCTGGCACAGGCATGTTATTCTTCTAAGGAAAAAAAAAACCAATCTCAAAGATCAAGAAGGATCAAGAAATGTTCAAGGGTACTACTATATCATCCTCCATTTACAAAATGCTTTTTCTTCTTGTCCTTCTTCTTTATTTTTTCCTATAATTTTTTTTGTTTGATAGGTTAAAACAAGAATAAATAATCTCACACACACAAATAAAAGAGAGATGAGGAAAAACAAAACACAAGATTGTATTTTCTGTTGTGTTTTGTTGTTGTTTGTGTGTGAGTTATAATTTTGACAAGAATAGCCATTAGTCATTTTCTTTTTCTCCTTTTTGAAACATTCCATAGGAGAGGGATGTCCGTAGATAGAGGACTTATAACACTGAATATATCGTTAGATCAAAATCATTTTAAGCTTTGCTATCTTAATTAATCATACACATGCATGATCGCACATATATAGATACTTATGTGCATGGTTAATTAGTAAACTTATACCAAAAACTAAAATGCGAATAAACTTATACTATACGATAAGGTTGCATTTAAATGTAAATTGCAAAGATATATCCAACTATGACTAATCTATATGATAATATTGATCAATGGTAGATCCATGTATGCGTCTCTTTTCAATACTTGTGTTTTTTATCGCGTGGTTCCGAGTTTATGGACCCCTAACCATAGGATGGAGTATCTTCTCTTTCGTTCAATGAGTTTTTACCACACGACCTACACTTTGTCGATGTTTTCAGTACATTTTTAATTGAATCTTGCTACTACATCGCCAATATTCATATGAAATATCATATCAATCCGAATCTAATACGATCTAATGATTCCTTGTTTTGTATATTATTTCAATATCTCACATTTCTGAAGATGTTAAACTTAATTATTCATATAATATATCAGTCATCACTTTGATTTACATATTACTCTTATTATTATTATTTTGTAGTAAAACGAGCATATTTGTGAAGATATATTCCACATCGGAAATATGATGGCAATCCACTCATTGTCAATTGGTTTTGAGTTGGAAGTCTATGAAACTTAACAATATTTTCTTTCCCATCTTGTATGTTCGGGTGAATGCACATACAAGTAAATGAAAATAAAAAGTAAGTGTATTTAAAGTTTGGAGATTTGTTTTCTATAATGTTACTATTATATAGAAGTTTTTCTTTAAATTCTTTTTGTTAACATATATAGATCCTCCTTTTTTATCTTCTTCAACTTTTGGCAGATAGATAATCATTTACACTAAAAAAAAGTTAGATTTCATTTGCGTAGGATTTTAAGATAAGATCGAATTTAATTAATGTTTGATTACCATAAGTGGTTTTAAGAAAAACATAGTTTGACACTTTGACTAGTGATTACACATAATAAGAAAGTAATTAATTTAAACAAGAAAGACAATTAACACGTGGTAAATTCTCTAATTTAATTTTAATAGCCGTCACAGTGAAAAAAAAAACTAATATGGGACCCACCATATATATCCACAACTATAGTAGTTGTTCGCCAGCGGATTAACTAAATATTTAATTTTAGTAGTCAAATGACGATTTTACCCCTTGTTCAGCTTTAGAAACACGGTGGCTAATTTGGGAATTTTATGTCAAAACATAATAGCGCGTGGCTGTACAGTCGCGAGATACACGCGTCGATTTAGCCGCCAGGAGAATCCTCTTTCAATCAAATAGAGAGAGAGAGAGAGAGAGAGAGATCTAAATTCTAGGGTTTGCTGATTGATTCTCTTATCGCATTTCAAATACAATCCTTTGTGAAAGTTTCGATTTTTATTTTTGTTCTTGTTTCGTGATTTCGTTTGACGAATCATTCGAATTTTTCTGGAGAAAGGGTTTCGTTTATAGATGGTGGAAATGAGGAAATCTGGTGGTATGATGAGAACGGAGTCTGAATCGCCGGTGAAGTTAGAGATCGTTGAGGATGATTTAGAAGAAGAGCATGGTCCTCTCAATAAGCGATCTAAGGTTTGTTTTTTTTTTCCTTCTCCTTCTCTCTTATTTCAGATATCTGATCTGTTTAGTTTCTCCGAGAAATTTGATTCGGAAAGTTTTGTAAATTCTTTGTATTGATTTTAGTTACGGAGCTCTGGGACAAGTTTATCGCCGATGATGACACCGGCTAAGTATAACCCACTTGATGAGCCGAGTCCTCTTGGACTGAGTCTTAGGAAGAGTCCGTCTTTGTTGGAGTTGATTCAGATGAGGCTAACGCAGAGTGGTGATTCGAAAACAGCTGCTGGAGTTGGCTCTGGATTGAAGAAAGAAAGTAAAAATGTTACTGCTGCATCGGGTGGAACGACGACGGCGCCAGGGAGTATTGAGAAGCTTAAAGCTTCGAACTTTCCGGCTACCCTTTTAAAGATTGGGAAGTGGGAGGTGAGACTTGGGAAATGTTTCGTTTCGATATGTGTTTTGTATGGTGCTTTCGTAATCTTACTTACATGTTTTGTGTTTTCGATAGTATAAGTCGAGGTATGAAGGTGATTTGGTGGCTAAGTGTTACTTTGCAAAACATAAACTTGTTTGGGAAGTGTTGGAACAAGGTCTTAAGAGTAAAATCGAGATCCAATGGTCAGATATTATGGATTTGAAGGCAAATTGTCCTGAAGATGGACCTGGAACATTGACTCTCGTGGTATATGATTCACTCATGCTCTTTTCTCATGTTTTGTTATTTTGCTTTTCGTAAAACATTTGCTCTTGTTCAAGTTTAGTCTCTGGTTTCTTTATGTTTCAGCTTGCTAGGCAACCCTTATTTTTCCGGGAAACAAACCCACAGCCTAGAAAACATACTTTGTGGCAGGCAACATCAGATTTTACTGATGGCCAAGCCAGCACGAACAGGTAACCGAAAATTAGCATTCTTTGAATGAACAGTTTTTTTGTGTCCTAGCTTCAGCTTAACATAATCTACATGTCTGATCTGTTAGGCAGCATTTTCTGCAATGTGCCCAAGGGATAATGAACAAACATTTTGAAAAGCTTGTGCAATGTGATCATCGTCTATTCCATCTAAGCCGACAGCCAGAGATAGTTATGGACTCTCCCTACTTTGATGCACGGCACTCTATTTTTGAGGACCCTAGTGTATCAAAAGACCATCCTTTTGGGAATTTGAATCTTAGCTCAGGTCCTTCAATCTCTGGGACTCAGAATTTAGCATCTCCTGTAGGGGCTCAGTCATCATCCGAACATATGTATCTGTCTCATGAAGCACCATCACCCAGCTCAGGTATTGTGATAACTGCCCAGTCTGGTTGGCTCTCATAGCTCCGTATTTGAAGTTTATTTTCATTTTCACTTCTATTGAGTCAAATTAAGAGTGTCGGTGTTTTGTTTGTTTGCTTCATCTATCTCTAGTGATAGATGCTCGAGCAAATGAACGAATTGGGGGTGCTGAAGCAGTCAATTCAAGAAACGCAACAAGTTGCGGTCAGAACGAAGTACCTGGACTACACCAATCTATGTCATTGAGCAATTTCCTTGCAGTTCTCTGCGATTCAAGAAACCCAACGGGTTCGGGCCAGGCTGAAGAAGTAGCTGGAATGCAGCAGTCTATGTCAGTGAGTGATTTCCTTTCACTATTATCTGATTCAAAAAACATACCGGATTCAAGTCAGATAAAAGTACCTGGACTACAGCAATCTATGTCAGTGAGCGACTTTGTGGGACTTTTCTCTGAATCTGCTGATGGAAATCATCCGGAGCATCTAGAGAAATTTGAGATCATGAAACAGCAGTTGCTAAGTGATAATATCCAGTTCGATGCACCAGATGAGAAGTCTCTTATGCCGAGGGTTAACTC
Source organism: Anastatica hierochuntica (assembly GCA_900406275.1). Lineage (NCBI taxonomy): Eukaryota > Viridiplantae > Streptophyta > Magnoliopsida > Brassicales > Brassicaceae > Anastatica > Anastatica hierochuntica. Next base: position 6,960 of record OVAN01005302.1, on the reverse strand, counting down.
TCTGTTCAACCTCTTGTACAAGGATCCTAGCGCCGCTGCAAACTCACAGCTCAATGCCGAAATCTCGGTTGGATCGAAGTCTGATAAATCCAGTGATCCGAAAGGGATTGTGTCTGACAACAACAACAACAACAGCAACAACAACAGCAGAGTTGTTGATCCAGCTTCTAGCAGCAAACCAGAGGGTATGCTAAGGAGAGACTCATTCAGCGATTTGCTATTGCACCTACCCCGGATCACATCCTTGCCAAAGTTCTTGTCCAACATTTCAGAAGAAGATGGGTGATGATGATGCATATATAATAGATCATTTCTAGATTCTGCCTTTGTTCTCCTGATTTGGCAAAAAAAATGTATAGGAACCTGAACTAGTAGCTTTTTGGTTTTTTCATGTAAATCAAATTCTCTCTTTGTAACAACTCAAACCCCACACACAGGGATTTGATTGAAGAAACTTGTTTTGATAATGAATTTGTTGATATTCCACAATGTAATACAAAGTCCACTAAGGTGTAGACATTCCATTTATTATAATATAAGATTTAATCTTGTTATTGTATTACAACATTTAAAGGGAAACAGAGAATTTACAAAGGATAAAAGATCAGACTAAGATCAGTGAACATCATCAGCTGTACAGAAAAGAAGAAAGATATGAAATAAAGTTTTACATTAAAAAGAAATGAAACCCAACAACACCCATAAAACATATAAAGGGGCTATCTAGTTTTTCAATTGTTATTTGAATTAAAAGTTTTTACTTTTTTTTTGTTTCTTCCATCACATCTATCTGCCTTATGAACAAGCAAAAGGATCAGGAAGCTTGTGGATGAATAGCAGTGTCAGGAAGCATTGCTATTGTCACTATGAAGTATTCACATCCTGAAGAGAGACCATAAGGGTTTGTTGCTGCTGCTGTTGTTGTTGAAGAAGATATTGAGATTGAACTTGTTGCTAGTGTTCTGGAGCCATGGTCTGAGCCCAGGTGTTCTGTCTTGCCCGCCTCAGGAAATGCAGGAGCTGAAAGTGAGGATGGCGGTTTCACTGTTTGGCGCTCGATGTGGACAATCTGTCCAACGATGTATGTAGGCCGGTTTGGGAGGTGATCTGTGAACAATGCCTCGGATTCAGAGGATAAGTAGTAGTTTGGACAGTTCCTGTTGATTGCCTCGTAGTGCCCTGCTTGGTTTAACACAAATGCTGCTATCTCGTGGACTTCAAGACGACCGAATGAAATCTTTTCCTTATTTGCCTGTCCACAAGTTAACCAATTTCTCATTCAAAACCGAGGGGATTCCAAATTACAAATTCACAGCAAACATAGAAAGAAAGTTTGAGATGCGATCCGGCAATGAAATAACAACTTCATACGCTGCAGTAAAAATGACTGTTACGAGAGAGAACAAAAGTCTACCTGCTTCCCAAGTTGATGTTTAGTGTACAGCGTTTTCACCAGCTCTTTCTTTTCCGCCAAGTCCTTTCTTGTCTGCTCACTTGTGGCTTCAAGATTTCGGCACTTCTCAAGTAATTCCTCGCGATGTTTGGAGAGGAAGCTCACTCTGTCCGCCAGGACTCTGATGCATTTTCGGAACTCAGCAGTGCCATCATCTTCATTGTCATTAGTCGAGCTGTGAAATTTTCAAGTAGGAAAAATGTCGATCCAGATAACATTTTCAGAAAAAAGAGCTTGAATAGTGGATAACTATTGCGACATAAAAAAAGGGAGAAATGACTATAGGTTATGTTTTTGGAAAGCTATGGTATAGACGGGAACTTACTTGGCTAAAGCTTGAGCCAGAGTACGCAAGGAGTCGGCAAAGCCAGCAACCCCACCACCAACACAGACAGAGCTCCGGAATCTCTCAAAGAGACCTCGCATCTTCACAGACGATGCCCGAAGTGCATTATACTCAGAAGCTCTACGATCAGCAGCACAAAGATGGGTCTGGGCTTCCTCTCTTGCTTCATGTAAGCAATTCTCCAGATGCGCACAATTCATCTACATTCAAAATATCAATATTTACCGCATCAAAAGGGAAAAAGGTTCCTACATTGCAATGTACGCAAGTTCAAGTGAAAGCAGAAATAGCAGATCCATGCTGATTTCTCTCAATCTTTCTAGGTTAAGTGTCTGCCAAATCAGACTTTAAAAAACTGTCAGCACCCTCTTTTCAGAGTGAGTAACTAACTAACAGGAGTGAAGAACTCCTACCATCTCAATGATTGGCCAACCACATGTAAACCAAAATCTCATGGAAGCATCAATATCTCGTTCCTGGAACTGGTAGGTTCAACTAGTTTAGGCATTACGTAAAAGCACAGAGAACCTTCCTAATCCAGATGATTGGCATCAATACCCATTAAAGATCACAAAAACCGTCCTGATATCAGCACCCTGAATGATAAGATACAGACGGCTAGGACAAAGCTAATACCAGCAACCAGAAGAAGAGAGACAGAATATGGTGAAAAGATAACATACTAACAAAATAACTACTAGCTACTAAGCTAACACAATGCAATGAATAATATCAGAATTCAAAAGATTAGGAAATAAAATATATATGTGTGTTAAATAGATGCGAACCTGGGATTCTTCGAGAAGCTTCTGATTCATTTCCAACTCCCTGCTCAGACTGGCTACCTCTTCCACAGCACTATTTAGCTTGGACTCCGTTTCACTCAGTTTATTGGACTTCTCCATCAGCTCGTTTCTAAGTTCCAAGATAATATTATCACTGTGTTTCGCATCTAAACCTCTGCTAGTTGCCACACTATCATCCACAGGTTTTGGTGGGCTCTCGGCTGTCGAACTGTTACTTAGAAACACTCCCGTTTCCTCCACCACATTATCCTTTCCACCTTTCTCATTATTTTGCTGGCTCTCTAGCATCGATGAGTCAAGGTGATGGGTGAGCACTGGTGAGGAATCCACCATATTCTCATCCATACCTTCCCGGGCCTTACATGGTTGCTTGCTAGAAAGATTTGAAACACAAGAGACTTCGTCCATGGGCTCTGAACCAGATACACGAGTTTTGTTGCCTTCCACATCACCTGAAGCGTCTGCTTTGTATTCTCTAACTTCTGCATGCATAATGTTTAAGCCAGATGCATCCTTATCATTAACATGTCTCTGTCCCTGTCGATACTCATCGGAGAGCCGTTGTTCTAATTCACGGATGCGCTTCTCATACGAGTCACAGTGTATTTGTTTTTCCTTGAGCAAAGTTAGGAGATGTTTCTCATACTCATCTTTGGCCTGCAAGGCCTCCTCTGTCTTCTCTGCAGCATTTTTCAACAAATTTTCTACTTGACTTTGATCAAGTACCTCATATTCGTATTGTGGGCCTAATGAACAAATCCGAGAGATTGCAGAAGCAAGGTCAGCTTTTAGTTTTGCATTTTCAACTTCCATCTTGCTGGTTCCAGCTATCTCTACTAATTCAGAGGCTGCTAGGATATCATCAAAATTGTCTTTGTCCAAAGTGTCTGTACCTATCTCCTCAAGCCCAGAGAGAGAGCTATCACTAGACATGGCCAGTGAATTATTTGAGGATGTAACCTTCAAATGTAGCCCGACTAGATACTCAGGAGCATATCGATCGATGTCTGTGAATTCAATATCGAGCAAACTAGCATCGTAAGGAGCAATATTGACATCACACTGAGTGGGAGTATCATATAAACCCATTGAAGCCAACACGTCACGAGGCACGAAGGGGCCATGTGTTTTAAGAAACTCTTCACGTCTCCTGACCTCCATTTCCCTCTTCATAGCAAGCTTCTCTGCCAATTGCCCAGCCATGCCCATGTAAAGCTTCATAGAGGCTTTTCTTCTCACCACCTCTGCAAGGCAAGCCCTATAAGCGGGACCGACACCACGGACTAGCTTCAAGTTAGCAAATAAGTTATCCTGACACATCATTGCCTCTCTAAAAACAGGAAACTGTAACTTAGCATCTTTGATGACGTATGTGACATATGTTATCTTTTGCATGTAATTGTGCACAAAGTTGTTCATCTCATTCTTCTTGTTCTTGCAGAAATCCAGTAGTTCTGAAATGGAGTTATAGCATGCCTGCATTTTCGGAAGGTGATTCTTGTCATGCACTTCGTACATAGGACCCAGGGCAGAAACAGCGTCATGAGGTCGGAGAGATGAGGACGATTGGCTAGACATGCAATCATCCACAAGCTTCTTAACCGTATTGACATCTTTGCTGTTTCAAGATTCATACAACATCGTCAGATAGCAGAAATTTTCGTTGAATAAAAGGAAAAAACTTGCATTATTTGAATTGACCACTTAACAAACGGAGACAAATGAAAGATGTTCCCAGTTTATGAAATGAACAAACCTCAGAGATTGCATAATGCTCTTTTGCTCATTAATGAACCTTTCGTGATCCTTAACAGCCACTTCTAAGTTCTTTATTGATAAGGAAGCCCTGCAAGCAAACAACTCCTCTACCTTGCGCTTGACCTCGACGAACATCTGTTGGAACTGTGCAATCTTATTCTCAAATTGTCTGTGAGAGCTTGCACAACTCTCCACAGCCTTTTTGAGGTTATCTTCCTTGACAAAATCCAATAAGCATTTCCTCGAATCAGTTTGCAGATAAGGGTGAATCTTCGCTAACCTCAATTTCTCAACATCTCTTTCAAAATTCATCAGCAGATCAGAGTGGAGGAGGTGTTGATGCTTATAACGTTTCATAAATTCAAGAAAGTTCTGATAAATCACCCTGTAATATTGTTCCAGATTCCGTGTAGCAACTTCAACAGCCCGCTGTTGTACCTTTTGCTCTCTCGTTAACCTCTCACAGTTCTCATGCTTCACAACCGTGCAGTTGTAGATGGTGCGGCCTTTATGAAAATGGTACCGAAATTGCCTCTCATACAAAGGTAAAGCCTTTAAAGCTGGATCTGAAGCATCGTCCAAGGGATGATGATCATGTAACGAAGCCGGTGGTAAAACGTCAGCAACTTCCTGTATATCTACATCTTCCGGGGATGGCGGATGAGAGTTGCTTTGCAGCATAGCTTTATTGAAAATAAACACTTCTCGGCCACTAGCAGGAAGCCCAAACGCAGAAAGCAGCTTTTGCGGCTCGAGTTTCATGTCCAGCGAGAGAAGAAGCTGATCAGATAAGCCAATACCAGAAACAGATTCAACAAATCTCATCACAGCTTCAACTGCAGTTGTCTCGCTGCATTCAAATTCAAACGAGTGGCCATTCTCAGCCACACAAAGAAGAAGCTTGCCTTCATCGACGAAGCTCTCACTGAAGCTTGCGCTCATCGTAGACACCAAAGATCCCAAAAATCAACAACCAGCCAAATTAGGAAAGTGACCCACCTAATCAATAACTCTCCAATACGAATCCTAACCTCGATCCTTGACCAAAATTCAACAAAACCCTAGCGAAATCTCCGAGCTTTTTACTAAATTTCAGAGAAAACCCATCAGCATCAGGACCTGATTACGATCAATAGAGACAACAAAGTACGCAAATTCTCCAAATTTAAGCCAAACCCACCATTTTAAATCCTTTTCCCAGAAAGAGAAACAAACAAATCGAGCCAAATCAATATCCTCCTTCCTTCATCTCCGTAATCAAAAAGAACCTCTTTTTGAAATAAAAGGAACAAACAAAAAAAACTAACCCTAGAAAGACGCAAGAGCAGACGTGATACGACTAACGAAGACGATTGCGTGAAGAGACGAGTGTCAACGTCGAAGAAATTATCCCAACGATCATACAATTAATATTCTCTTCTTCTTCTCTCTTCTTCTTCCTCCGCTTCGCTTCTACGACGAAAGTTTTTTTTTTTTTGATTAAATTTTAACCCTTTTATTATTTTAATGGAAAGTTAAGGAGAAGCTTCGGATGTAAGTTTCTCTCTTCACGCAAACACACAAAGAGTCGTCGAAGAACCCTTTCGTCTTCTTCTTCTCCCCTCTCTGCAAGGAGAAAGAACAGATAGATAAAGCCTTAATTTTGTTAAAATTTATTTTAATTAATTTTCACGGCGCCGCATTAACTTTATAAGTATTTTGGTTTTCACCCCAATAGTTTTGTAAATTATAATATGAACCTGCTAGGTTTCCAAAAGGCATTACTAGCCCACCACGTCTAGAATCTAAGAGCATCCGCATTGGAAGTTCAATGCGGGGTTCACACACAAATCAAGAAAAAAAAAACACAAAATCCGAGGAACCTGAGTTCTTTCGAGTGAACCCGAATCATAAGGGGTTCGCCACGTGGCGAACCCCATTGGTCCGATTTTATTTATTTATTTTTTTTTAAACGAAAAAAAATAAAAAATCAATTTTTTATTTTTTTTGTGAACCTCCTCATGGGTTCACCAATGCATATGCCCTAATAAACCTGTCGCATTCCCTTCGAGTTCGGCTTTTTCGGATTTTCAGGTTCACGGGTTTGGTTTGAAGACTTTTCAGATATTTGTTCGAGTTTGTTTTAGATTTGTATAATATATAATATTTGAAATATCGTCGAGTTCGTGTATTTTTACAAATCGGTTCAGGTTTTTCGAGTTGGGCGTTTTGCTCAACCCAAATATATGTATGTATGTGTAAATTGATGGAAACATATAAAGTAAATTTAGCATTTTCATATCATATGATTAGCTTGATCTACATGTGATGTGAATTGGACCATACGTATATTACTAGATGCCCATTGGGCCCATTCATATTGGACGGCAAAAATTATTAAATTAAGTATGTGAACACATCGAAAATGATATTTTTGAAAGTGATATTTCAATGTTCCTATACTATTATGTAAGTGTTATGAACCATTTGATGGCTGACATAACCATTAGCTTATTGGGCTTGGTACAAGCCCATATTAGATGTAGGTCCATTAGTTTAGTACTTGATGTAGTATTTTGTACTTTAGTACTTTGTACTTTCTATATTGTACTTTGTAC